>PVIH01008501.1:71297-90408 GCA_004025045.1 Sigmodon hispidus
GATCCTTCACATTTGCCTGGGCAGGTGTGATGTGGCTAAGACGGGCATCCTTATCTAAGGTAATGGTACCCTTTGGCTCCTGAGGCGTCTTTCTCCCCCCCCCCCCCCCCCCGTTCACAGAAAGTTCCTAGGAAGATGGGGTGACAAGGAGTCAGATTTGCAGAAACCTGACTTCAATGCAGTCTGTTCATTATCTGCTCTCTGGACAGAAATCCGATAAGGGTTGCATTACAGAAGGTCGAAAGTTCTAGGTTGCAAGCTCCAAAGAAGTTTCCCCATTTCCCCACCTTTGGGAACAGCAGGGTGCATACCTAAGAAGGCTGGCAGGCCCAAGAGTCAGAGATGTGATCAGAGAGTCACAGACCAGTGGAAGACCAGCCCCAGACTCTATCCAGGCAGCTCCCAAAGTCAGCGTTCCTGGGAGGTTGGGCAGTATTTTGGAATAAATAAAAAAGCTAATTAGATTTTGCATAGCTGATCACACGGGAGGGAGTGGCCCTGGGTATGGGTAATTCTCTGGTACACATGGGCCAGGAGATTTTAGAGTTCGTCACGAGTCTTTGGACAATGCTATCATGGGACATGCTGGCTCACAAAGGTTGCTTTGTGAGCCTCTCCTGAAGCTGGACACTTGGCTGGGGTAGACTTCATTTCCCTGGGGTAGTGTTTCTGATGTTCTTGGCTCCCTAGACACGGGCTAATGGTGGATGTTGGCAGGGAGGGACTGGGCGAGCTTGGGTCCCAGCTGTTGTCTGACTCAGACAAGTTCCCTAGGAGGATTCATGCCCTCTACAGAGTATTTCCTTCTCCCCTGTGCATCCCTCATATAGTCTGTACAGAGTCATGCCCTAGGGGACATCTCGATGAAGTTAGTGTGCTCCCCTAGGTTTCCCTAGCAAAGTGCTTTGGTTCCCACAAGTGAAGCCCTGTGGATATAATGCCATGACCCTGATGGTCAAAGTATAGAAGGCTCTGGATTCTAGCCAGGCCACCAGATGGTGTTGCAGAAAAAAGCCTGAGGCTTAGTTCAGAGCCAAGTCTGATGGAGGGAAAGTGACCTCTGAGCAGTAGGGACCAGGGACCTTCACCCTACCTGGCTATAATACACCGGGCACAGTTAGCTGCGTCACACCACCAGACTTATTTGGATTTTACAGTTGACCTCTGGTGTACTCAGGTTAGATGTGGTGACTCATGGCCTTTCATACTGATGCCTAAATCTACATAATTCAAAGGAAACACAGCAATGATTTGACTGGCCAACAGGAAGGTGTGAGGTCATCTTTGACTTGGCGATACCTGGTCAGGAAGAGGACGGGTTCTAGTGTCAGGGTGCAGTCCCATGACGTGGACTAGACACAGGAATTTGCTTCTTCACCTCCTCTAGCATCTTTGACGTCCTCAGGACAGAGGGGATTGCTTTCTGGATCTTAGCACAGTGCTGTGTGTAGCAACTGGACAGGACATTGTGGGTCCCCTCAATATTGTTGCTCATGTCTTTTCCACCCCCCCCCCAGCTTATGACAGGACCTCATTGTGCAGCCCCAGCTGGCCTTGAACTTGGTATCCAACCTATTTTTTTTAGAGATTTAAAAAAAAAATTCCTTTTCTGTTTGAATGATTTGTCTGTATGTATGTGTGCACTGTGTGCATGCTTGGTGGCCGTTTAGTGCCCTGAGAAGTCAGAGGAGGCATTGGCTCTTCTGGAACTGAAGTAGTATCAGATGGTCATAAACTACCATGTGGGTGCTGGGAATTGAACCCTCTCTCTGGAAGACTATCATTTCTGACTGTACCATTACCCACTGTACCATTTCTCTAGCCTCTCTTCTGTCTCTCTCTCTCTCTCTCTCTCTCTCTCTCTCTCTCTCTCTCTCTCTCTCTCTCTCTTCAAGACAGGTTTCTTTATATAGCCTTGGCTGTCCTGGAACTTGCTCTGTAGACCAGGCTGGCCTCCAACTCACAGAGATCCTCCTGCCTCTGCCTCCTGAGGGCTGGGATTAAAGGCGAATACCACCACTGCTTGGCTCGATTTCATTTTGATTGGTGCTGGTTCAGTTCTTCTGAAGGTCTGCCAGGCCCCTTCCCTTTCAATGCTACTTTGCTAGGGCAGAGGTAGGACCAGCTATTTAAACAACAAAACATCTATTCCCTCTCTCTTCTGTCTACACTTTCAACATGGGCTTGATTTGCAACTGGCTTGACTGGTGTCAGACAGGGGAAAATCCAAGGGCCTGAGAAGCAAATGAGAGCCCTCAGTTTCAAGAGTGTGCTAGTCACATTATCTAGTTGCCTACTATTAGAAAACATCTCTTGGACTGGAGAGACGCTCAGAGGTTTAGAGCATTGACTGTTCTTCCAGAGGTCCTGAGGTCAATTCCCAGCAACCACATGGTGGCTCACAGCCATCTGTGATGAGATTTGGTGCCCTCTTCTGGCATGCAGACATACATGTAGGCAGAATACTGTATACATAATCTTTTTTAGAAAAGAAAATGTCTTTTACTTGTCCAAGAGTCCTGTAGTTTCTCTTGTCTTCAGAAAGTGGTGTCCTACAAGTCCAGGCACACTCATGGGGGAGTATACATAGGCTAAGCTTTAATATTTGGTGAAAATGAATAAAAACCTGACCCTTTGGCCTTGAGACATAGATGTAAGCTGATAGAGTGTAAGTGGTGGCAAGTGTCTGTGTGGCCACCAATGTCCAAGTGAGTACAGAAATTCATTTGGAATGTCAGCTTTCCAGGCCATGGCTTGAAAACCCTACCCTTTAGTTTACATATAACTATACCTTTTTAGCCCTACTCAGCTGTCACAAACACTGGATAATGTAGGGGACAGATATGGTTGGCTTGCTTTGTACCAGGGAGTGTTTTAGTAAGCATAGCAGTACTTCAATGCCAAGTGTATGCTCCATTGTCTCAGGCTCTGTTTGTCCCTGAATTCTAGATTCTTTGAAAGACTGCAGAGTTCACAGCAATGAAGCAAAAAAAGCTGTCTTTTGTCTTGTTGTCCCTGTTATGTGGCCCTGGGTGCATGTAGACCAGGCTGACCTTGAACTCATAGAGACCCTCTGCCTTCCTAGTTCTGGGAGCCAAAGCTGTCTTTTCTGTTCTTTCTTTCTTTCTAATGTGCATTGGTGTTTTGCCTGCAAGTATGTCTGAGAGTGTCAGATCTTGGAGTTAGAGATAGTTTTTAGCTGCCATGTGGGTGCTGGGAGTTGAACCGAGGTCCTCTGGAAGAGCAATCAGTGCTCTTAACCACGGAGCCATCTCTCCAGCCCCAACGCTGTCTTTTTTTTTAAACTAAGAGGTGGCTATGGTAGAACAAACCTTTGATGTCAGCAACTTGGGAAGAGAGGTAGGCAGAGTTCCAGGCCAGCCTGGTCTACATAGCAAAGTCCCAGGCTATACCCTGAGATTAAAAAAGCAAAACAACAACAACAAATAGAAAATATTGTGGGGCTTGACCACAGAATAAAACATTATCCTCTTTTCCTGTCTTTGCCTGTGTCCCAGATCCTTTCTGCTCATCATTGTCTTGACAAGGCATCGCTAGGAATCTTTCCAACAAAGATCAAGAGATCTTGGCCGTGGGTTGAATAAAAACATAAGAAATCCGAGGTGTTCTTTGATGTTTGCTTGGTTGGATAGGCCTGCCCCCTCAGCTGAAGACAGATGCGGTATTTAGAAGAAGGGAAAGAGGAACTGTGCCCAGCTTTGCCGTGGGAGGTGGCGGCCAGCTTCTCTCTGTTCCTTTGTCTAGCAGGTGCTTACACAGGCAGGAGTCCTGTTTATTTGGCCTGGGTTTTGCAAAGGCTTTTGTGATTTGTACAGCAAAGAAAACTTAGCAGACACAGGGTAACGAGTAAGGAATATGAATTCTCACAGGAGTTCTTGGAAGTAGTAAGATTTAGTCTCACTTACTGTGGCCTGTAGTTATAGCAGGTGTCAGATTTCAAGGCCCACCTCTTAAAGAGTGCAGTAGTGGATGTTGGTTAAGAATCTGTGCTTGCCTTTCATCCCAGGATTCAGGAGGCTGAGGCAGGTGAATCTCTTTGAGTTCTAGATGAGCCTGGACTACAAAGCAAGTTCCAGGACAGCCAGGGCTGCCGAGAGAAACCCTGTCTTGAAAAATAAACAAATAAACAACCATCCGTGACTGTCATCTTCAGCTCCAGCCTGACTGATCTAGAGTTGCCAAAGAGACTCTGGGTGTGTCTGTGGAGGGCATTGCTAGAGAGATTTAACTGTGGAGGGCAGACAGCCTAGTTGTGGATTGCATCATTCTGTGGCTTGGGGTCCTGAGTGAATAATAAGAAAAGGAAGAGATTACTGGAAAGATGGCTCAGAGGTTAAGAGCATTGGCTGCTCATGTAGACGACCTGGGTTCATTTCCCAGCACCTACACAGTGGCTCACAGCCATCTGTAACTCCAGGTCCAGTGCCCTCTTCTGGCTTCTATAAGTACTACATGCACATGGTAACATACATACATACATATACATACATCTATATGCACATATGTACATATATATATATATGCAGTCAGATCTTACAAAGAATAAAATTTAAAAATCTTTCGAATTTTTAAAGGAGAGGAGGAGAATGCAGGCTGGCACCAGTACCATCCTTCTTCACTTCCTGACTTCGGATTCGGTGACCCCTTGTTCCATTTCTACCACCATGTCTTCCCCATCATGATGTACTGTACCTCCCCCAAATCCTATACCAATAAGCCCTGGTTCTCTGTGTGTTTGAGACAAGGATTCTCCCTGTAGCCCTGGCTGTCCTGGAACTCATTCTGTACATCAGAATGGCCTTGAACTCACAGAGATCCGCATGCCACTGCTCCTGAGTGCTTGGATTAAAGGCATACACCATCACCTGGAAAGCACTTATCCTAAAATTGCTTTTGTTGGGTCTGTGATAAATCAAGCAGTTATTGTGCACCCCATTTTCATAGATGAGGAGGGCTTGTGGGAATGACACACTGATGGCACTGACTTTCATCCTTTGAAAAGGAAGCCACTGCTTGGTAAGAACTCTGCCCAGTTTTGCTTTCTAATGCTGGGCTTTGCCCTCAGCCTCTATGTGTTTCTTCCCTCTCTGGGGTAGCTGAACGAGGTTCCTGCAGGCACCAGATGGGGCCCCTTGATAAATAAGGAAGTCCTGATCTCTGGCTTGGTCTGGGGAAGTGCCTTTGCAGGAGGCCATTGGCCTGCAGGCTAGGGGACCCGGCTTTGCAAGGTGGGGTGGGGCCAGAGCTCGGGACAACAGTCATTAAGTTAAAATGCCGGATGCCCAGTTACATTTGCAGCGGGCATGTTTTTGGTATTTCTTCCTTTCCTCTTGCTCGGGGTCTTGCCAACAGCGTTGAGCCTGCTACCACTCAGCGCCCAGTATAACTTTAATAGCTTTCAAAATGATGAGGTTCTTTTTTTTTTTTTTTTTTGGCAATACTTGGAATATAATGATGATATATTTGGGGCCCAAACTAGGTGCTACCAGATCTTTCCATCCATCTTCTCCACTGGACACCTGGCATCGTGACAGTACATCGTATTTCATTTGACAGAGTCTTGTTAAGTAGCCCAGGCTGGCCTCAAACTCACTACCTTCTTGCTTCAGCCTCCCAAGTGCTGGGGTCTTAGGCCTGGCTTACAGGCACTGTTTTGATCTATGGATATTTTTAACATTAATTTAGGACATAGTTTTGTTTTTTGTTTTTTTTTTTTCAAAAATATGCCATCGCCAGTGAGTTCTTAAGGAAGTCATATTCCCAAGTGAACTTTAACTGAAGTCCTCAAGTTTCGATCGCACAGATCAGTCCCTGTCTGCAGTTGTCCGCCGTGAAATGATCTGGAGAGAAGCTTATTGCCATCCATATCCATTAAGCTATTTAAAAGGGATTTTTGTTTTTTCTTTTCTTTTTTTTTAACTTTTATTTATTTATTTGCCTGGAACTGGAAACTGGAACTACAGACAGTTGTGAGGCACCATGTGGTTCCTGGGAATTGAACCCAGTCCTCTGGAAGAGCAGTCAGTGTTCTTAACCACTGAGCCATCCTTCCAGCCCCTGTTTTTTTGTTCTTCAAGATAGGGTTTCTCCTGGCACTCACCCTGTAGCCCAGGCTGGCCTGGGACTCCTGGAGACCCAGCTGCCTCTGCCTCTTGAGTGTGGGGATTACAGTGTGCCATCACTGCCCATTTCAATTAAAAGTTTAGAGTCTTTTATTAATGGCCAGATTAAGAATGGGTCCTTACCTCTGGAACGTCTCTTGGTGCCCAAGTTAAGGGGTACAGGGTTTTTAGAGACAAAATAAAGATTACATCAGTGCCTGAGCAGGGAGTGGGCTAGAGAATAGGGGATGGAATTGGGGTGTTTACATCAGTAAAGAATTTACACTACCTAGTAACATCTGCTTTCCTTGTAAGGATCAGCAACATCTTCCAGATACTACATAGTATGTGTGGGTTATGGTCAAGGTCATGGCTTATCCCAGAAGTGTGGCCAAGGTGAATGTCACTGTCAGGGGTGGAAGGCTGAGAAGTGACCAGGCAGACAAAATAGCATTGGTATAGGATGGCACCGCCTTAGCCGTTACAATAGCAAACACCTTTGATGGACTTAAACTTTGACAATATTGTCCTTTGTCCCATTTTATTCCTTCAAAGTCCTTTGAAGGACAGTTGTGTACTGTCCCATGTGGAGCAGGTCTTGTCTGTTGGGTCTGTCGCCTGCTGGTCTGGCTGTGCTAAGGGTTCAGTTGCTTGCTCTCAGTGGCTTTTATTACCTTCCATCACCTTCTGAATTATAACTCAGTGCAGAGAATGACCTTGTAGGAGTTCAGATGGCAGAGCCATACATGTCTTACTTAGGTGTAGCCTGAGCTCAAAACTAGTATTTCCTTTGCTGGCCTGAAACTTGCAGTATAGACCAGGCTGGCCCTTGAATTCATAGAGATCTGTCTGCCTCTGTCTCTCCTAAGTGCTGTGGTTGTAGGTGTGGGCTAGCAGGTGCTTCAGACTTAGTTCTTTCTAAATCCAAATTTAGAATTCCTACCAGCCATCAGGCTAGAGATTTGAAGTGATTAGCTTGTCTCATTCCTGTCTTCTATTCCTCACATCCAATAACTGATCACAAGTGATTACTCTGCTCTTCCACTCATGGGGTCTGTACCTCTTAGTCTGGCTTTTCTCTGTGTAGATGAAGAAAATCTGGTAAGTACATCTTGGGTGAAGCATCCTGGCTCTTCCTGTGGGGACCCCAGGACCTGGCAAGGTTGGCCTACTGGGGTAGGTATGATGGGGTAGATCCATTGCCACACTGCATGCTGCACTTAGTCATGTCCAGCAATCTGCAGGCAGCTGTTATGCCTGGTCCATCCACCTTGTTTCTGGGTCCCAACGTGTCACAGCCCTGGAGCTGAGCGCTGGGTGCCTTCTTGGCTGTTGGCCACTTGGCATGTTTCCCAGTGACATTTTACTTTGACTTTTTCTTTGAAGTAGTTTCTGAAGTGAGATTGTCCCATGTAAAGGTCAACAAAAAAGAGTAGATGATATGTTGACAGAAATATAAGTTAAAAGGCAGGAAGATGGTTTCATACAATTAGATTGGGGAGGATGGATTTAAAAAAAAAATGGGTCCTTGAAATTACTCTTTAATTCTTTAGCCATTTTTCTTTAGAGTCATAAAGCAGGATGTGGAAAACAAACATTTCTAGTCAATGTATACACCCTTTGGCAAAACAAATAACCGGGCTTTGTGAGCATCTAGACCCCCTGCACAGAGGAAAGTGGCTTCTTGGTTTGGCTTATCAGAAGAATGGCCTCTGTCAGAGTAGGCAGAGCCCAGGCATTTTGTGTTTTGTGTGACTATTGGGTGTGGGGCCAGAGATAAATAAATGTTGGCTGGCTTCCTTCTAGCCTTGTCTGGCAAGGAATTCTAATGTAGACCAGGCTAGCCTCAGACTTAGAGATTTACCTGCCTCTGCTCAGCGCTCGGACTAAAGGTGTGTACCACCACTCAGATGTCGCAGCAAGAGGCCTTCACTGATCTTGGGGTTCATTAATCCAGCTCGGCCGCCTGACCACTGAGTTCCAGGTACCCTCCTGCCTCTGCCTCCATCTCCAGCATTGGCTTTTTATGAGTATGTGGAACGCAATTCAGTTCCTCGTACTTGTCTGACAAGCTGAGAGTCACAATGGCCTCCCTGAGCACAGATAAAGCTTTAGTTTTGCTCTGTAGAAACTCAATATGCCAATGTGTAAGTATATTAAAATGAAAATTTGGACTAGGCAAGCCTCATTCACAGAGGTCCTTCTTCCTCTGTCTACCAAGTGCTCGGGTTAAAGGTATGTGTCACCAATGCTTGGTGACATTTTATTAAAAATTTAAAAAAATTGATGTGTATGGGTGTTTTGCCTGCATGTATGCCTGTGGATCACATGTGTGCAGTGTCCCCATGTGCCAGAGAGGACGTCAGATCCAGAGAGTTCCTGAAGAGTTCTGCAGCTTTATTCTGGACTGTTAGCACCTGGTTTTGATCTGCCCTTTGTGACTGCTACATTTTTTGTGTCTGGTACCTTCTGTTTGAAGTTTGTAAATCTTACCGAGAGTTTCCTAAGGGTTCAAAAAGCTATGCAAAACTTGGTTGTGGGAAGATTCTCAAACTTGAGATGTCTCGTAACAGAATTAATTGGCAGTATCTCTTTGGGGAGCTTAGATAAGAGGTTTTGATATAGGGATTGACTTGCTAAGGGTGTGAATTATATAACAACTTTAAAAAAGCCCTTTGCAAAGTGATAGTTATTTACCTAGAGATACACACACACACACACACACACACACACACACACACACACACATACTACAGTTGGAAAGGCTAAAAAAAATTATCCCTAGAGTGCCTCTGTGTCTTTTTTTTCCATAGACTCCTGTCACCTACACCTCAAGCAACAATATGGAAGTGCTGGGGACTAAACCCAGTCCTCTATAAGAACATCCCATTCTCTTAACCACCTGAGTTATTTCTCCAGTCTCAGAACTTATTTTTTAAACTGTATATTTGTATAGTGATTTCTCAATTACAAAATACTTTTGTACCATAGAAGTAATTTAACATTTACTTTTTGTGTGGATGAGTATTTTACCTGTATCTGTCTGCACACTTTGCTAGTGGCAAACCCAAGGAGACTGGAAATGATCTCAGATGCTCTGGAACTGGAGGGCCCCACCAACTTTTTTAAACAACTTGTGGGATCTGTAGAGATAGCTCAGTGGTTAAGAACACTTTATGAGTCTTCCAGAAGACCTGAGTTTGGTTCCCAGCATCCATGAACCATGACGTACAATGAATGATCTACAACCTCCAGCTTCATGGTGAACCAACACCCCTGGTCTCTCCCCACATACACATCATTTGTTTTGCTAATCTAGTCCTTTGTATAACAGCTCTAGGCTGGGTATTCTGTTCGGTGACTACATATTGCTTACTAGTCTGATGGATTCTGGAAGGAGCCTGCTCTAGCTGGAGAGGAGCTGTTGGTGTTGTGAGCTCCTTGAAGTGGTAGACCCTGTACTCTGGTCTCTGGCACTGCTCCACGGGCAGTAGCCAGCCAGTATCCGTGAGTGACAGAAGGTTTGGAGACTGTCTTCATTGGCTTCCTGTTGCTGTGATAAGGCACTGGCTTGTGGGGGAAAGAGTTTATTTCAGCTTACAGGTTACATTTGTGACATGAGCTGCTCTGCTGGAAAAGAGGGACAGGGAGGCCCAGGCTTGGGGACAGACAGCTTCTGAGGGCCTGGGCTATACTTAGTCCTGGTGGGCCACTATGGTCTGTGTCTGCCCTTCTTCCTCCTTTTCCTCCTCCTCCTCTTCTTTTTAATCCTTTTATAAAGATTTAAAAACAAAACCATTCCTAGGTACTATTCTTTTCTTTAAGATTTATTTTTATTCATGTGTGTGTATTTGTGTGCAGTCATGCTGTGCATGTGTGCGGGCCCTCAGAGGCGAGGTGAGGGTGTCAGATTCCCCCAAACTGGAATTTTGGGGAATGTCAAGGGTGCTGAGCCACTTGACATGACATGGGTTCTGGGAACTGATCTGGGACCCTCTGGAAGAGCAGTCCATGCCCTTAACCACTGAACTCCCCACCCCCACCCCCTTGCCAACTTCTAGCACAGATCATAGTATGATTTCTACAAGCTCTCTTAGGGTTCTCAGGGTGCCTTTAAGCAAGATTTTCGTTGTAACAGATTGGTAAATTCTGAAGTAAATTTGAAAGTAGGCATTGGGTGTTCAGCGCCCTCCCTATGAACTCAACTTTGGTGTCCCACAGGTAAGAGCTGCATGAGTTTTTTAATATCTGACTTTGAAGCTCCATAGATCTAAGACGTCCCCTTTAAGGGGACATTGGTGAGTGTGTACGTGACACACAGAATATTTGGGGATAAATTAATTTGTTTTCTGCTTTTTCCAGACATCTCATTCTTTATTGCTTGTGCGGCTTGTTGGGAGCCCTTCCAGCCACCTGTCCCCTCCAGGAGGAGGAGTGTCCCCTGTGCTGAGTCACGTGGCTCTGCACTGCATGCTCATTCCACATCCTCTCTGTGCACCTAGGATTTGAAGCAGCCAGAAAGCAATTTAGCTCCAAGAGAACAAATTACTCACAGGTCTATAAAGTACAGCAATTCCGAGGCCTGTCTGTGCTTACCTCATGCCCTGTGGTAATCGTCTGGCTAGCACAGACAGACAGCATTCTCAAGGTGGGTTTTTTGCCAGTGGTCTCCAGGCTGCATCTCAGACTTACTTGTATTCAAGGGTGGTTCCACAAAGAGTTGTTCCCATCAACTCTTCACATCCCATGGAATTCCAGGAAGTCACCTGGCAGGTGTGTCATCCGGCAGGTATGCCTTGGCAGCCAAAAGGCAATGCCATTGCCACATGTGAGAATCCTGCACATGCTGTTGGGGTTGGGTCTCCAAGTTTTTCTCTGCTTTTCTGAGCGGAGCATGCCTTCAAAGCTTTGCTCTTCATCTTAAAAGAAAAAGTCCTGCAGATGAATGCTTTTTTTAAGTTATCATCTCATTTTCTCAGGTCCTGAACCACGCACACATATACTCCAAACAGAGGGGTTCCTGCTGTGCCTTGAGGTTGGAGCTGGAAGCCTAGAAACGATGTGTGTGGTCTTATTTAGCAAATGGTATAGCCTTTCTTAATCTTTCTGTGACCTGACATTGTTCTATACAAGCTTCAAGTTGAGATAGGGTTTTATATTCCCACTGTGATGGTGCACAAAAAGAACTTAGTGCTTGTCTGGAACTGTAGGAGCCGAAAAGGAAGGACTGAGGAGCATTGAACAGGTGGCTTAGAGGTGAGTAGTGGAAACTCTAGAATCATAGTGATGGCTGGATAAGCCTTTGTATTCACTGAAAAAGTACCAAGTTTCGCTCAAATCAATAAGCATCACCGCATATAAGAAAGGATTTGTAATGAACACGTGATGGATTCCATTGATGGAGAACCCAGAGTACCTGTGACCTCAGAGGAATGGGTTATAGTCACTGAGACAAAGCTGAGGGCAAGGGCCTAAATAATGCCCAGGATTTTTTGGGGAGGAGGGTGGCGGGGCAGGGGGTGAGTTGGAAAGGCTGGCTCCATAGAATAGCAAAAGAAGACCAGGTTGTTAGACAACACCCACCCCAGCTTTCGGGATGACCAGGCTTTGTTTTTCTTTCCCTTGAAGAAACCAGGCCTACGTGTTTAACAATTCTGGAACACAATTCTGGTTCTTCCGGTGCTTTCTCTAAGCTGTGCCCCCTCTCTACACATGGGAGCTTTTTGTTTGTTCTTGAATTATCAGCACTTTTAAATTGCAGTAGAGTGCACAAAATCTGAAACAATGTAACAATTTGTAAGTCAGTAGCTTTAAGTACGTTTGTAATGTATTTTGTTTGTTTATTTGAGACAGGGTCTCTGCACAGCCCTGGCTGTCCTGGAATTCACTCTGTAGACCAAGCTGACTTTACACTTTGCTGGCAGGTCTGCCTGCTTCTGCCTTAAAAGTGATGGGGTTAAAGATATGCACCAACACACCTACTGTTGTAACCGGCCCCACCTCGATCCTTTTTGGTCTTTATTTTTACTTTAAAATAATAATAATAATAATAATAATAATAATAATAATAATAATATCATTATCGATATCATTGTTTATTATTAGCAGTATAGTGCTGGACTGCAATCCAGGCCTTTATACCTGTTTGGCAGGGTGAGGCATGATGTACCAAGGCATGGTGAAGTGCCCAGCAAGGTGCAGGGGGAATGTTAGGGCCAGGTGCACTGAAAGGTGCAGAAGGGGCCTGGCAAGGCCTTGAAGGATGCTCTAGGCAAGGTGCTAGGCTCTTCAAAGGGTGGTTCTGGGAAGAGAGACAGCAAGTGGTCAGCCTGCTTCCTGGGGGAAGCCCCACAGAGCATGCCCCTAGGTCACTGTCCTTCCCAGGTACCACTTCAGGGCACCTGGATGTGCAAAGGAGTCCTGTTTTCTTTTACATTTTTTTAAAATTTTTTAAAAAATATTTTATTTTTATTTTATGTGAATTGGTGTTTTGCCTGCATGTATAACTGTGTAAGGGTGTTAGATCTTGGAATCACAGACAGTTGTGAGCTGCCATGTGGATGCTGGGAATTGAACTCAGGTCCTCCAGAAGAACAGTCAGTGCTCTTAACCGCTGAGCCATCTCTCCAGCCCCAAGGAGTCCTATTTTCATCTGGTTAGTTTTCTATTGATATACTTGGGCCCTGGCAGTTGGCATAAGCAGATCTTGGGGACAAAGGGCTGTGGAAAGTGTTTACTGAATTGTTTGAGAACATGCAAGTGTGGAGGTCAAAGTGTGCCTTTGTTTTTAGGGGAACCCCATAAAGCTTAAAGACATCTTAGGAGTAGCCCAGACCATCCAGGGCAGGGCCCCCCGCCCTTAACACTTTCTGCTGGGACCACACTCTCTCTCTAGTCAGGCCTTTTGAGTTGCTTTTCTGCCTGCTTCTGTCCAGGGAAGCCCTGACCACTCTGGGTTGGATCTTTGGGTCTACCACTAATATCCCCCACCCCAACCCCAGCTCTTCCTCTGCCTGTTTGGGCTTCTGTGAGACAGGGGCAGGGACTTGCGTTGTAGACCAGATTCCTGAGTGCTGGGATTATAGGCGTGAGTTACAAAGCCTGGTTTTCAGGCTTCCTTACTCTTTCTGCTCATTTTATCAATAACCTGTAGTGTGTATTGTATTTGAGTATACAAGAGTAGCCTTCTTGGGCCTGGAGAGATGGCTCTGGTTAAGAGCACTGGCTGTTCTTTCAGAGGACGTTGATCCTCAGCACCCAGTGGCAGCTCACAGTCATGGGCAACTCCAGAGTCATGGGATTCATTGCCCCCTTCCTGCCTCTGTGAGTACTGCATGCACATGGTACACAAACATGCACAGAGGTAAACATTCACATGGAATTTAAAACAAGGAGAAACCCACAACCGCAGCAACAAAAGAGTGGCTTCTTCTCATTACACCCCCACTTCCTCGCTGCCTGGGCTGTTTTTTATAGTCTGACAGGCATGATGCCCGAATGGCATTCACTCCTCAAACAGTTCTTCATTCCAACTGGAGGGTCCCTTTAAGTAGTAGCTCATCAGCTGTTGGGCAGAGACCTCCATGCATGCTAAGGATGAGCACCGGAGGCCCAAAGACAGAATGAGATGCTGAGAAAGTATAGACCAATGCATTTTTCCCCCAAGAAATCCCCCAAGAATGCATTGATTAAATAAAAATATTTAACAGATTTGTATGGCATCTCTCTGTCTGTCATCAGAAATCCCCCAAGAATGCATTGGTTAAATAAAAATACTTAACAGATTTATATGGCATCTCTCTGTCTGTCATCAGAAATCCCCCAAGAATGCATTGATTAAATTTTAAAAAATACCTAAGAGATTTGTATGTCATCTCTGCCTGTCATCAATCAGACAACCAATCTAAACTGTTACAGAGTCTCACTGCATAGCTCAGGCTGGCTTCTGCTGTCTGTTGTCTGTCAGTTATCTGTTGTGACAGAATCTCACTGTGTAATGCAAGCTGGCCTTGAACCTGAGTCTCTGGCGGTGGTGTACGGGGCTTACAGGCATACATTGGCACTCTTTTCTTTTTAAACAGTTTCTTGCCCTCTGGAGGCGGGAAGATGCTGGGGCTGAGACCGCCGAGTCCAAGCTCACTCTGCCTTTCTGGTCATCGGGACTTGGTACCCGCATTCTCTTCCGACCTTTGCCTCCTCTTCCCACAGCATCACACTGTTCTGCTGGGAGGCTTTCTCTCGATCCTGTAAATGAGCTCACATACCCACAGTGCCTCTGGGAAGGGCCCGGTGCATAGTATGAGCTTAATATATTGGCTAGCCTGTTATTAATGTTAGCGGCCACCACTGTGTAGGGGCTTGCTGTACTAGATGCAGAGCTAAGAGGCCATGGAGAGAGCATGCCAGGGTGGTGAGGGAGAGAAATGCCAGTGTGTCTGTCTTCTCAAGCCTCCCCACACTGCTCTGGCTTTCTCTCTCCTCCTGTCTCACTGGTTTTGGTACCCAACATCTTTTCCTTTTACAGCCTAAATGTTGCTGTGTTAGGTGGCCAGTAGTTCCTTCACCCTTTATAGAGTTTATAGATTTTTAAAAAATTATTAGGTATTAAGGTTGTACTCACTGGCCAGAAGAGCAGGCTAAGCCACCCTTTACTCAAACAGCACAGTTCCCTTACTGGTAAAGATGGTTGCCTCGGAAACACTCAGATACTTTGTCATGGTGAGACACTTAATTTTTTGTTTTTTTAAAGAAAGAAAGGATGTGTGTGAGCTCCTGTGAGTTTATATGTATCATGTGGATGTAGTACCTGTGGAAACCAGAAGAGGGCAGCTGATCTCCTGAAACTGGAGATACAGGTGATTGTGAGTCACCATGTGGGTGTTGGGAATTAAACCCAGGTCCTCTGCAAGAGTAGCCAGTGCTCTAACCACTGAGCCATCTCTGCAGCCCACAAGAGGACTTTTTAGTACAATACCAATGGGGCCTGAATTTCAAAGTGGAGTCACTTACCGTCTGTGAACCTCTGCTCATCTATGACAGGAACCATAGGTGCCCAGCCGGGAACACTACTTGAGCCAACTGTATGGCTTGCAGGGCATAGTGGGCACCAGCAGTCCCCTCTCTACAGACCTTGCCCACTCTAAAGGACAGCGGACTCATTCCTGAGCTGGCACCTCTGTCCACCCTCCATATTTGCTTTAATGTGCCTGCTTCCTCTCTTACGGTTTGGGGACATCCAAGAATTCCATAGGCTGTAGCAATGGGGTTTTGGATTCTTGGGAACATGTGCTCATTTGCAGATCTTCTTGTGCTTCTTGGTCCCGGAATTTAAGTTGTCGAGCAATCTCCAACGCACTTGATTAGATGTGCAGCATCTCACCTTGTCCAGGTATGCGCCGAGAGGTGTGGCTTCTCCGCCTCCCATTGAGGATAACTCTGTTGGAACTGCCCTGTTGGTGGTCAGTTGCTTAGTAACATTCTTGGCCTCTATCTGCTACTATCCCTCAGTGTGGCAATTGAAGATGTCTCTAGACATTGCCAGATTTATCAGGGGACAACAGCCACTTCTCCATTTCTACTTAGGCAGTTTTCAGTCATCGTCTGATGTCTGCCGAGGGGTAAGTCTCTCCTTCACCGGCCTTCATCAGGTTCAGCAGTGAAGGGCAATGAGGCCCCTGTCTCAAGGTTTTTGTGTCTTGAAGGATGAATCATCAGATTTTGAGCCAAGTGATGTTGGTACAGAATGGGCTGGGATAATTTAATCATTGAAAGGCTGAGGCTAGGATATTTATCTGGCCATTCTTGGTTGACCGTGCTTCCTTTTGACTTTGTCAGTTACTTTGTCAGTTTTCCTGGCTGGCTTCCCTAGCCTGCTCAGCTAGCTTTCTTCCACAGTCCAGACACACCTACCTGTGGAGAGGTAGTTTATAGAGGCAGAAATACACCAGAAGCAAAACTCTCTATTCACAGCTAGACAGCCAAAGAAAGAAGGGCCTGTGTCCCAATGTCCCCTTCAAGGACACTGCCCCAGTGGCTTAACGTCTCCCACCAGGCCCCACCTCTTGGAGATTCCACTACCTTACTCCCAATAGCCTACAGGCTACAGCCTTTACCACATGGATCTCTGGGGAAGATTTAATTAGCAGGTTCAAGGGCAGAGGGGATTTTTCTAGATTTTGTGATCCAGCAAACCATTCAGAATGGCCACCTCTGGGCAGGAAGATTGTCAGAGCCAGGCATTAGAAGGACCAGAGTGAGGCATGGCAGGGCCATTGTACTCACTAACACAGAGTGACCGTTCTGCCTGCACAGGATCTAGCTAGTCCACACTTGAGCACAGACAGGGAAAGTGTTCGTGAGTTCTCACATTGTAGTGACCCCAACCATAAACTTATTTTCACTGCAACTTCGTAACTGTTTTTGTTATTGTTATAAATTGTAATGTAAATCTCTGTGGTGATGTTGGTTGTTGTTTTTAATGAACTTAGGTGACCCCGTGAAAAGGTCATTCAACTCCCAGAGGGGTCGAGATCTGTAGGTTGAGAACCAGTGCTCGCTCACTCACTCATCCACTGAGTGTGAGTGATCCTACACCCAGGAGTATGGAAGCAGCAAATGGAATTGATGGGTTAGTTGAAAAAAAAAAAAAAAAAAAAAAAAAAAAAAGACACAAGGTTGGAAGGTTGGGGGTGGATCTGGGAGGAATTAAGAAGAGTTGGAAGTAAATATGTATAAAATTTTCAAGAAATTTTACAAAACAAAAAATAGATCCTTAGCATGTCTGTCAGCATGCCCTCAAGCACTCGCTCCCCAGTACATGTGCCCCAGGCTCCAGATGCATTCACTGAGTCCTTTCTGTACTACAGGAGTCAGATTCCTCTTGACTTATAAATTGGGCAGGATGATATGCCTGCTAATATTTTCAGTACATATTTCTCCTGGGTGGGCCAAGTGTCCACTGTTATAGAACACAGCTTCTTGTGTACGGTCACACGTTCACAAGCGTCCCCACCCCTGGACACCTTGGATCGTGGTATTTAAATGCTGCCTGCTCTACTATGAGATAATTGGTGCTGAATTCTTTGTGTATTAGGTGTATGGTATTTTTTATTGTTATGCTTTTAACAAAGGAATTTGCAAACTCTGGAGAATTAGAATGAGTTGGTTGGAGTATTTCTTGGATTAGGAAAAGCAGTCCTAATGACTTTATTCATTATGCATACCAGGCCACTAATCCTAATAGACTGGTCCTGGATTAATGCAGACATGCATTTTTATTTCACTTCAATTTAGCACTGTTTTATATACTATAGTAGAAAAATGTGACCCAGGAAAGCCTCCTAAACAACTATTTAAATAAAATTCCTCTACCTCGGCTCCTTTTCTTTCAGTCCTGGGGATCAACCCAGGGCTGTCCTCTTAGAGACTTACACTCACAGGCCATAGTCACCTTCTTTAGATGGGTGAGTTGTTTCTTTTGGATATGACACCAAAACTGTACTTGCAATAGCTGGGCTCTGAAATCATATCGTGAGGGCTTTTAAAAACTCTGACTTGAGTATTTACTGTTTTACTGATACATGCAGATCCTTCCTAATGTCGGGATGTTGGCAGTATGCAGCATGAGGCTGGAGAGGTGGCTATGAGCACTGGCTGCTCTTGCAGAGGATCTGGGTGACTGACGGCTGGTCATCCATGACACCTCCTGTGCCTAGCCTCGTCAGAGTCCACCTGTGGTGCCCGGCTTACCGCAGCAGGGCTAAGAGAATCGTTGCTTCCCTCATAGCCCCGATTTGGAGGCTCTGGTCCCAAACTGAGCTGGGTGACAATTTTTTCTTCTCTGCCTTGCAGGAGCCTGACGCCGACGCTGCAGACTCTGTTGTGATATCTTGTTGTCCAGGCTCCAGTCATCATCAGTGAGAAGGTCCACGAATCTTACCCCAGGTACTGTCTGCCTCATGGCACCCGGAACATGAACATTTTTGCACTAGAATGTATTGTTCATTTTAACACAACCTGACTGATAGGTTTACACTAATATAAGCTTCTCCTCCAACCCAACAATCAAATTAGACCAAATCAGACTTGAGGTGATCTATTTTATTATATTTAATAAAATCAGCCTGGAATATCAGAGATCAGATTCACCCACAGCCAAGCATAGAGGGTCAGAGAGTGGTGACACACGCCTTTAATCCCAGTACAGTAATGGCAGTTGGTAACTCAAGCCTTTAATCCCCATAACTCAGGAGACAGAGATCTTTCTGTGTCTCTGTGAGTTCAAGGCCTAACAGCCTAGCAGTAGCAGCTCACACCTTTAATTCTAACTCTAGGATTATGATACACAGTGAACCCAGAAGTGAAACAACGGGGCAAAGACAATATTTAAAGAGGCGTAGGCAGACAGTGAGGTATTCTATAGAAGCGACCAGCCAGGCTGAGGACTCTTAAAGATAGTTTTTTATCCTGAGAAGTTGGCTGGGTGAAAATCGACTCTGGTTTATTTCCTCTCTCTGATATTCTAGGCTGTTTTTTTATTAAATATAAAATATATCACCATACAGACCAAATTAGAAAAAGCCTAGGTTAGATAGGTACAGAACAAAACAATCCTGGGTGACTCTTGGAAAGGCATGGGAGGAGTAGGGGGTTGTCACATGGCAGATATGTCTATCTGGCTTAAGTAACCTGGTCTTGAGTAACTAGGGGCTGACATTTGGCTGGCTTCTCTCAGAGGCAAGAGTCTAGAACCCAGGGCAGTTCTAGGGCAGGGGCTACTGATTGGCTGGCTTCGAGGGGGTGGGGCCTGGGGGAGAAAGATTGAGCTCTCTGCTCAATCACCAACTGATAACTATATCCCTAAGTCTTTGTGTGTGAATCTGGACGTGGAACCTAGGACCTTGCCTGTGCTGGGAAGCAGGTTACCTCTGAACCTTGCACCCAGCCACATCTTATTTTTAAAATTCCCAACCCTTTTTCAGATTTAAGGA
>PVIH01008502.1:0-90310 GCA_004025045.1 Sigmodon hispidus
CCCAGCAATACCACTTCTGGGTGTATACCCTAAAGAGGCACATTCACACTCCAAAGGTATTAGCTCAACTATGTTCATAGCAGCATTATTTGTAATAGCAAGAACCTGGAAACAACCTAGATGTCCCTCTACTGAAGAATGGATTAACAAACTGTGGTACATCTACACAATGGAATACTACTCAGCAGTAAGAAAAAACAATATCCTAAAATTTTCAGGCAAATGGATGGATTTGGAGAATATCCTCCTGAGTGAGGTATCACAATCTCAGAGAGATAAGCAGGGGATGTACTCACTCACTAGTGGTCTCTAAACAAACAAACAAGAAAAAAAGCCAAACATGCCCAAGCAGCAAACCACAACCACTGAAAAACTTGGGATCAGAAACACCCTGGACTGACCCTTCAAACCCCAGTCCATCTATAGGAACACCTGACTCACTCTTGAGGGAGGGGGGACAAAACTGGATTTGGCCAGGAGTGAAGACTGATCCAAGCATTATTGGGCCAGTGTGACCATAGGACTGTCTGCTCCCTGCCAAGAGAGGGGATGGGGAGTTGCAGAGAAGAAAAATGACCAGATGTGGTGGGAGGGGGAAGAGACCTTGAATAAGGATATACAGGGATGGAAAAAAATTCAGAGGGAAAGCTGAACACAAAGAAAATATATGTGTAGCAATCTTATTTGCATTTCCACCCTTGATAAGCCATGCTTATGATTATTATCCTCTGTATAATTATTGTTAACTCTTCGGCATTTTTAAATTCTTTTTACTGTTTTTTTGATAAATACAAAATAAAGAAGGAAAATAAAGTTCTTGATGAACTCTTCATTACTACCTTAGCACACAGATTATTTGCAAATATTTTGATTATCCTGTAATTTGCCTTTTCACTTTGTTGCACTTGTCCTTTGTTGTATAAAATGTTTTAATTTAGTTTATGTCTATTTATCATTTTTTGTTTCCTATGCTTGTAGCATTATGTCTAAGAAATGATTACCAAAACTATCACAATGGGTCATTTATATCTTTTAGGTTTATTTATATTATATTTTATTCTCTGTGTGTGTTCTGCCTAGAGTGTATAAGTAGACCGTGTATGTACCCGATGACAGCAGAGGTCAGAGAATGTCATCAGATTTCTTAGAATTGGAGTTAAATATGGTTTAAAACCATCTTGTTGGTGCTGGGATCTGAACCCTGGTCCACTGAAAAGTTAGCGTGTGTTCTTAGTCATTGAGAAATCTTTTCAGTCCTCATGGAACATTTCTTTTTCTTTTTCTGCCTATCAGTTTTATACTTACAGCTTTGTTTATTATGTACTTTGCATAGTTTATGGCAAAACACCCAACAAGTGTAACTCATTGAAGGAATGGTACTTCCATCACGTGAAGTCATGAAATTGAAGGTTGAGATGGTTGTTTTTCTATCTACATTACAGGAGCAGAGAGAGATGGATGCACCTCCTCAGCAAAATTTCTTCTTTTAATTCAGTCTAGGACCCCAGTGTATGTGAGGGTGTTACTCATAGTTACGATGGACCCTCCCAGCTCTTATTTTACCTAATCTAGATAATCACTATCCAGCATTACTAAAGCTTGTATCCTAGGAGGGATCTCAATTCGCCAAATGGAACCAAATCATATTTTAAAATTTTAGATTTTATTCATTTTGAACTATTTTATATATAATAGTAGGCAAGGTAGTAGCACTTGATTAATAACAAAACAGACTGTGAAATTTGAAATAATGCACTCTAAATTTATGAAATTTCTCATAATATAAATATAAATTACGAAATTTCTCCCAACACCAATATAAATATTTTTAAACTCTTATTTCTCTCTTTTTCCTCCTCTATATTCCTAAGTATAAAAATACATTTTTGCCCAGTTCTTTTTTTTTTGTAGAAAGTATTTTATTATGTGAAAATAGTTCTTGATGAGCAGCAATTATTTATGTGGAGAGTTAAACTGACACGAGTATTTGCCTAGTCATTGATTGGAGCCATGATTACACACATTCCTTCTAGTAGTTTCTGAAATCTACAGCTTGCCCAACTGTCAATTTGCTCTTATCTGATCCCAGGTAAAAGTACAGGATGGACAGTGTTCTCTTCTGAACTTACATCTTTAGAACAGTTCGAATGCTTTTCCCTGAGTGCATCAGGTCGAAGGCTTTGTTAATTTGGTGGAAGGATAGACTGTCAGTCACAAATTCGTTAACTTTTATCTTTTTGGACATATATTCAGACACCAGCTTTGGAACACTCTCTACGTTCTTCGATCCTCCAAAGGCAGTGCCTTTCCACGTGCGTCCTGTCACCAGCTGGAATGGACGAGTGGAGATTTCTTCACCTGAAACAGCTACGCCAACCACCACACTAACTCCCCAGCCTTTGTGGGCCGCCTCCAGGGCTGCTCTCATGACCTTCACATTGCCAATGCACTCGAAGGAGTAGTCTACTCCTCCAACTGTCATCTCAATGAGCACTTCTTGGATGGGCTTACTGAAATCTTGGGGGTTAATACATTCAGAGGCTCCAAATTCTTTGGCCTTTACGAATTTATCTTTATTGATGTCGATACCAATGATCCGGGATGCACCAGCCACTTTACAGCCCATGATCACCGCCAATCCAACTCCTCCCAGGCCGAAGACAGCACAGGTAGAACCAGGCTCCACCTTGGCAGTGTTCACCACAGCACCATAGCCATTTGAAATACCACAACCAAGAAGGCAGACTTTATCCAAAGGTGCTGAAGGATCAATTTTAGCAACAGAGATGTCAGCTACAACTGTGTACTCAGAAAATGTGCTGGTTCCCATGAAATGAAAGAGAGACTTTCCTTTGCAGGTAAATCTGCTAGTGCCATCCGGCATTAATCCTTTCTCCTGAGTGACTCTTATCTTCTGGCAAAGGTTTGTTTTAGGATTCAGACAAAATTTGCATTCTCCACACTGTGGGATATAAAGCGGGATGACCGTATCACCTGCCTTCACCTTAGTAACCCCTTCACCAACGCTTTCCACAATTCCAGCACCTTCATGTCCCAAGATCACTGGGAAACAACCCTCAGGATCAGCTCCACTCAGAGTATAGGCATCGGTGTGGCAAACAGCAGTGGCAATAATCTTAATTCGAACTTCATGGGCCTTTGGAGGTGCTACTTCTATTTCTTCTATGGAGAGAGGCTTTCCGGCCTCCCAGGCGACTGCAGCCTTGCATCTGATCACCTGGTTCGCCATGTCCAAGTTCGTGCTTGCAAGCTGAACATCTGCAAGTGTAGCGGATCCTTGCCCAGTTCTTATAATGTCACTTGTGTGTATCTTTTCAGGGCCATTTAGTATTGGATAACAATTGGTGTGCTCTTCACTGGGAAGACTACACCTCCGATCTCAGTGTCTCTTGGTTGCCTGTAGTGCTAGTCTAGGGTTGAGGCATTCTGGGAGTTTTTTATTTCACATGAATATGTCTGTTGGTTTTATCTTTCTTCAGGTCCTGCTTAGGCAGGCATACTAGTGAGATTTCATGGGTATAGCTTCTCTGATATTTCTAGGAGACATAATTTTACAGAAAACTTCTTGTTCTGGCTTCTATAATCTTTCCAGCTCCTATTCATAATGAGTTGTCCAGAAGTTGTATTGTAAATATATGTCAGGACTAATTAAGCTCTACAATATGGCATGCATTTCCGACACAGGGGTCAGAGTATCTGTGCTGGGTCTAATCTAAAAGCCTTTCTCCTGAGGACTAACTTTTTTGGTACCAGAAAATATCAGATAAGCATCCAAAGAAGGGAGGAAACCAAAAGAAACCCAGCTATGATGCCTAAGAACCTCAAGAACAATCAGCATGGCATGATAACTCGACTGATGTAGTGGCACATATCCTTGGCATTAACAAATAGATCTCTAATTGTACATAAGGCCTGTTCAACAGGAAGGAAATCATGCTTGGTATCAGAAACCTTCTCAGTTCCCAGGCCTAGTAAAATTATGGATCTTATAGGAAAGATACTTTACTAAACCAGCACAATCCATAACTATATTGTAAATATTTATTCTTATTCTCACAGTGAAGTGAAGTCCTCACTCCTCATCAAGGTTGTATTCTTTGCAACAATAGAATCTATTCTATTACAACTGGTCAAAATGTAGGGTATTTTGCTTTTGAAATGTGGTCACATCTTGAAATTCAGAAGACTGTGAACTCAATCTGCGATTCACATGTACAGATAATATATAAGCCTTCCCAACAGGATACCGGCTCTTTGAGAGATGAACAGTGCTGTGTGAGTGATGAGTGGGCTGGGCATTGCACAAGGTAGCTTGAGCTGAAATGTTGGCTCTGCCATCTGCTAGCTATATGACCTTGGAGGTGTGTTATTCAATGGCTTTGGTTATATGAAAAGTACACACATTGCAGCCTTATTACAAGATAACTTTTGAGATGTCCTAACTGTAGAGTCAGTTATTACTAAATGTCACAAAGACTTATAATAATAAATTAACTTCATTCTAGATTTCTTCCCAAGTCGGAAATTTTCTACAGTTTTCCTTTTGTCTCTAAGGGAGGAAGAAAGTAATTTCTGTTCTCTTCCCTGCCTAAACTATACACACATACAGTTCTGTCCATAGATTTTATCTCCGTTGTGGCTTCCCTAACATTTAAACCAAATGGTTAAAACAGCTATTTGTGATACCTCTGAATTTTGTTTCTCTCTCTCTCTCTCTCTCTCTCTCTCTCTCTCTCTCTCTCTCTCTCTCTCTCTCTCTATCAGCTAGAAGTCCTAGTGAGTTTAGATGCTCAAATGTGATGGGACAATCTGTTCAGCTGACAGTAAAAGCCTCAATGTTATGGGTTATGGCTTATATAAATATTCTCATTTGCTTTTCTAGAAAGACACATGACAAGTAATTTCTCATTTTTCTCCACCTTGGAGGAGTGAATGTTCCTGGTTTGTAACAGACTGATCCATGTAAGGGTCAGAAGTACATGATTTCAGTTTGGAGATTTGCTGTTTATAGTTTCACGAGAAAGAATTAACAGTATAGTGAACAGAGGATTACATTTTTTTTAATGAGAAATAAAAGGAATAGTTTTCAGGAGAAAAAAAATGAATGTTAGGGTACTAGACAAAAGCAAAATACCTCAGTATCCACTAAAGGAATACCTGCAAATAGAAAATACTTATGGTAGCAGTCCCCAACTGCCGGAACTTTTCACTTGCTTATATACATCAATGAAGCTTGTCTAGAAACCAAAAGTTGTTATTTTATGCCTATAAATTCTTGGAGAATAAAATACATTGAAACCTCTTGATTCAATCTCATTTTAAACTCACAAAAGGAAAAAAATGGTCACCTTATTTCAGCTCCCAACTTGCCCATCTTTTTTCTTTAGCCTCTGAGAAGATCTTATTACCCTCCTCCGGCCTGTATTTATGTCTCATTATTTGTGCCTTTTCATTTTGTTTGTAATGTTGATAATCTCAATCACAGACTCAGGGTTGATTTTATGGCAGATGTCTATAGTCAGCATACTCCACTATGCTGTATCAGAACGTTTTCAGTTATTATTTGTTTCTGATGACCTAAAGTTTGTATATATGGTATGAGAAATACTATTTTATCCATCCTGGGTTTTATTCTTACCAGAGCTCATTAACTTCTGATGGATACTTCTGGACTTTCTTAATATATGAAAAATACAATCCTTTGAAAAAATTTGTATTGATTTTCAATGAACTTCCACCTCACTGTGTGGTGTAGGAAACTAATATTTACTGAATAATTTTTTGAGAGGTCTCTGGACCATAGACTTTCACAGATCATGCAAGAAACAAATGTGTAAAGTGGGAAGGCAGAGATACAGAAGAAAATAAAGGTGCATGGAGTTTGAGTAACAGAATTATACTGAATTCTATAAATATAAACAGGTTATTTCTTCCTTTCTTTTCATTTCTTTCTGTTATAATGAGACATGATCTTATTTAGCTAAGGCTAGCCTTGAACTCTGGAACTCTGGATTATCCTTCTTTGACCTCACAAGTGCTGAGAGTATACCACTGGATTCAGCAATTTCTTCTCATAAAACATTGTTTCCAACTGGTTGGTCATATCAATTTATCTACTTATTGGTGATATTTAATGTTTCAATTCCCTCCCTTCCTTTTCCCCATCATTCCTTCTTTCCTCATCTTTTTTAAAGAGGGAAGGTTTTATTTTTTCTAAATGGAAGACATGTCTTATGTAGGAGGCTGCATGACCAAGCCTATCAACTAAGCATTCCTGGAATCTTAACGTTGTAACAACTATAATACTCAACTTTATTTAAAACATTTATGATTGAGAGGTGAGCAGATTCTGGCACTTGAACGACCAGTCCAGAGAGTCCCTCTCCAGGACCAGGATCACTCCATAGGGTCTAATCTCAGACTCTCCCTAGCAGACAGGAGCTAGGGTTTGTCTGTGAGGGGATCCTCTAGCGACACCTAAAAGAGGGGACCTTGCACGGCCGGCCCTGCCTCCAACTGCATCAGCAGAGGAGGACAGAGGACTTCGAAATTCGAACCCTGTCCAGAGGTGAGAAGGTTCTGGCAACTTATCCCCGGTCCTGAGAGCTGCTCTCCGGGATCAGGGTCAATCAGTAGAGTCTGATCCCAGACTCTCCTTAGCAGACAGAACTAGGGTTTGCCTGTGAGGGGCTCCTCCAGCCACACCTAAAAGAAGGGACCTTGCATGGCTGGACCTCACCTACAGGGTGAACTGAAGCTTTGAAATTCAGACCCCTGTCCAGAGCAGAGTCAGAGATTGAGCAGACCCCTGCTCAGAGGAGATGGGAGACGTACAAGTCATCTTGCCACAACTGACTAGGAGTCACCTAATCATGAACCACTGAAGCCATGGGCAGATGCCAGCGCAAAAATACATATAATAATACAAAGGACAACAAGGCAACTCCAGAAGAAACTGGTGGTTCTACAACTACAAACCTGAACAGAGCAATGAAGAAGCAGAAGGAAACATCAAAAATACCTGTATGAAGATTATTGAAGCCTTCAAAGAAGATATAAAAAATTCCCTTAAAGAAATAGAAGAAAATACAAACAAAAAATTGGAAGAGATTGAACAAATTCTGGAAAGAAAATCAAGAAAAGGTAAACCAAAAAATGAAAGAAACATTCCAGTATTATAATTACCCTAATACCAAAGCCACTCAAAGACACAACAAAGAAGCAGAATTACAGACCAATTTCCCTCATGAATATTGATGCTAAAATTCTCAACAAAATTTTGGCAAACCATATACAACAATATATAAAAAATATCATCCACCACGACCAAGTAGGCTTCATCCCAGAAATGCAGGAATGGTTCAACATACTAAAAACAGTAAACATCATCCATCATATAAACAAACTAAAGGAAAAAAGCCACATGATCATGTCCTTAGATGCTGAAAAAGCCTTTGACAAAATCCAACACTCCTTTATGATTAAAGCCCTGGAGAGATCAGGAATATAGGGAAAATATCTCAATATAATAAAGGCAATTTACAAAAAGCTGACAGCCAACATCAAAGTAAAATGCTACATGGTGAGACAGCTATGTATTTGAGATGAGTAGGTATGGTTGTACAGAGATTTGTAGCTGTGTAGAGTGAGGAAGATGGAACTGTATATAAAATTAAATTAAAAACCATTTATGATCAGTTCACAAATCACTTTATAATACTTGCCATTAAGTCTGATTATCTAACTTAACATAAAAGACTACACATTTTTAATCCTTACATGTTTCTCCATGAATTTTAAGAAATTCAGTTATATCAATTGCAATGTAAATCTACTAAACTGCAACAGACATGATTACCTGATTGTAAATTTTCTTTAATTCTTTTCTTAAAATTTAAAAATTCAATTCTTTCAAGTGAGACATTGAAACCAATATCAAAATGTCTATTATGATATAAGGTGATGTTTTTGTACATTTACCCATTTTATGTTTAAATTAGGGTAAATGTGTTTGCATCTTCAAACATTTCTCATTCTTCTAAAGTGAAAACATTAAAACATCTTCAGTTCATTGTCATCGTGGTCTCCCTACTGTGCAACAGCACACCAGAGCACCTTACTAGCTCTTACATTAACTTACCAGGGAAATATCTTATTTTTGTAATTTTACAGATGAGAAAATTTAAGCTCTGGAAATTTAGGTAATTTATCCAATGCCATCCTGCAGATACTCAAAAATCATATCCTCTGGAGCTAAATCTGAAGGTACTCCTCTGTTGAGCTGCCCCCATGGATTTGAATGTACTCAGAAACAACTCATTTTTATGAAAGCTGTTTTCATGTCCTAGAGAAGAGGAGACTGGGTTAGACAATGCTATCTTTATTCTGGTCAGTTCTCTGCTTCCATACCTGTGCTATATTATTACTTTTTACATAGATTACAAGGTCTGAGCTCCTAGATTCTTGTTTTTACTGTAACTAAAGGCTCCCTGATTTTATATAAAGAAAGTTAGGTTGTGTGTATTTTTATGCTTATTCAGAGCTGGATGTGAATAGAAAATATATAGATTAATAATTTTTTTTTTTTTTAGTATCACCAGTCCCCAAGGTCCTAAGAAAACAAAAAAGTCCTTGGCCTCACAAGCTTTCTTCTCTCTCTGATAACATAGAAGATGCTACTGATGTAAAGTACTTAAGGACATTTCAGTTATGAACTGAAAACCAATAGAATTTTGCCATTTTAAAACTCCTCACAATATATGGCACTACAAATTTTATTAGTTTGTGAAGAGCTTTGTACAATGAGTTTTGGCCATATTTACGCCTTCCTGTAACTTCTCTCTGATCCACGCCTTCTCCCAACCACCTGTGTTCTCTTTTCCCTTTTTTTTTTTTTCCCACTCATCAAGTTCAATTTGTGCTACCCATCTATTCATGGATTTGTGGTCTTCCATTGGAGTGTGGTTAAAAGATATAATTCTACTTACCATTTGCTTTGCTTTCGCTCTTTATTTATTTTTAAAACATAGAGTTTTTCTCTATCTTCAGCACCTAAACTGATACCATAGGTTATCTGTGTCTGATAAAGTTGCCTCATCTGAGCCATGTCCTGCCCCTTCTCTTGTTTGTCCTCTTATTTTGCTCTCACTGCCTTCAGAATTCCTAGGAAATGGGTTTAATTTCTTGTGCACTGCTCTATTGTAGCTAACATAGATTTAACTCCAACTTGGAAATGCTACTTGGATTATGGCCAGAACCTACTCTGAGCTCATTTTTTGAGCAGGAGTAAAATGAAGTGAAATGTCACTTTTGCTAGTTATCATATTCTCAGTTATATCAGAGGAAGGACAGATATATTGTATAACACAAAGCTTGGGAATTATCTATAGATTTCCATTTTCTATGCATTCTGTACCTTCCATTATTGAAAACAATTTTAAATTGGCAATGGTAATTCTCATGACTCATTTGAAAATATGATGCAATAGTAGTAGAATGAAATTAAGTTATTTTTCTCTACCAAATGGTGCATTTTTGTTGTTTAAATTTAGCTTAATGTGTTCTCAAAAAAGTTTCTTGAAGGAATTTGTATAAACTCTACTACAGTTAAAGGGATTGGAGACAGTAAACTGGTCATCTCTAGGGAAAGTAATCACAAAACCCATCTAGATCAAAGACCTCAACATAAATCTAGTTACACTGAACCTGACAGAAGTGAGAGTGGGAACTAGCTTTGAACGCATTAGCACAGCAGACTGCTTCCTAAATATAACACCAGTAGTACAGACACCAATAGTAACAATTAATAAATGGAACCTACTCAAACCTACTGAGAATCTTCTGTAAGGCAAAGCACATAATCAAAGGACAAAATGACAGCCTACAGAATGGGACAAGATTTTCACCAGCCCTACATCTGACAGAGGGCTGATCTCTAAGATATATAAAGAACTCAAGAAACTAGACATCAAACTATCAAATAATCTAATTAAAAATGGGCTGCAGATCTAAATAGAGCAAATGGCAAAAATACACTTGAAGGATTGTTCAACATCCTTAGCCATCAGAAAATTCAAATAAAAATAACTATGGGATATCGTCTGTCTTACACCTGTCAGAATGGCTAAGATCAAAACCACAGATGACAGCTTATGCTGCAGGGGATGTAGAGTATTGCTTGTGGAAGTATAAACTTGTACAGCCACTTTGGAAATCAGTTTGGTGGTTCCTCAGAAAACTGGGAATCAATTTACGTCATGATCTAGCAATACTGCTCTTAGGCATCTACCCAAATGATACATATTCTTACCCCAAGGACATTATTTCATTTATATTCATAGAAGCATTATTCACAATAGCCACGACCTGGAAACAACCTAGATGCCCTTCAACCGAAGAATGGATAAAGAAAATGTGGTACATTTACACAATGCAGCAGTAAAAAAATGACATCCTAAAATTTGCAGGCAAATGGTTGAAACAAGAAAAACACATCCTGAGTGAGGTAGCCTAGACCCAGAAAGACAAGCACAGTATGTACTTACTCATAAGTGGATATTAGACATAAAGCAAAGGATAATCAGGCTTTAATTTACAGCCCCCAAAAGCTAGGTAGCAATAATCCCAAGAGAAACAACATGGATCCCCATGGGAAGGGGAAATAGGTATAATAGTCCGAAGTAAATTGAGAGAATGGGGGTACAGGGGTAAGAGAAGGTGGGGAAGAGAACAGGAGGGAATGGGATGGTTGAATTGGAGGATGTACAGAGTGGGAGAGCAAAGACACAGATATCTTGACAGAGGCAGCCATTTTGGGGTTAGGGATGATCCTAGTTAAAACAGTTTAGCAATAGTGGAGAGAGTAGCTAAACTGGCCTTCCTCTGTCAATCAAATTGATGACCACCCTAATTGTCATCATAGAACCTTCATTCAGCAGTTGGTGGAAGCAGATGTAGAGATCCACAGCTAAGCACTGGGTGGAGTTCCCAGTCCAGCTGAAGAGAGGGAGGAGGTATTATATGTGCAAAGGGGTCAAGATCATGGCAGGAACAGTTGACCCAAGCTACTAGGAGCTCACTGACTCTGGACAGACAGCTGGGGAACCTGCATGGGATTGAACTAGGCCCTCTGAATGTGGATTACAGTTGTGTGGCTTGGGAAGATTGTGGGCCCTTTGGCAGTGGGACCAGGATTTATCCCTAGTGCATGAACTGGAGCCCATTCCCTACAGAAGGATACCTTGATCAGCCTTGATACAAGGGTTGGGGTGGGGGGCTTGGTCCTGCCTCAACTTGATATGCTAGACTTTGTTGACTCCCTACATGGGAGGCCTTATCCTCTTTGAGGAGTAGATGGGGTGGTGGTAGGGGGAAGGTGGAGGGTGAGTAGGAGGAGGAAAGGGAAAGGGAACTGAAATTGGTTATAAAATAAACTTTTAAATACAAAACATGTCTGCTGGATCCTGCAGCCTTAGGTCTGCAGGACCGACACCCTCTGCCCCTTTTCTGTGTTCCAGCAGATCAAAGATGGGGTGGATGCTTGGGTAGGCCAACACATAACCCTGGTTCTGACATGACACAGGAAAGCAACAGAATGTTCAGGAAGAGTCCCAGTGAGGGTCCAGCGTTGGTGGTGTAGTAGAGACCAGGGGCCACAAACCAGACCAATAATTCTTTGCCATGAATGCTGACCTGTAAAATGTATGGGTAAAGGGGTTTACTGTACGGCTCACTGTTTCACACTGCAGCTACCATGATGAGGTACCCTCTTCCTTCCTTTTTTCTTTATTCTGGGGCAGGGGGAGGGGGGGAAGATGGGCGAGGTCAGGAGGCATAACGTAAAAGGCACGAAGAATGAATAGAAAGTTAAAAAAAACAACAAAAAGTGTCTACTAATTCAGCAGAAGACCAATTTACTCTTTTTCCTTTGGTTTTGACAATGCATATGTATATTTCAACAATGTTTGGATAATACTCTGTTTTGAAGGAAGAAAACAGCTTTCTTAAATTTATTACTTTATTATTTTTAGAGCCGATATCTCATATTCTTCTGAATGACAGTGTTGCTTATCTTTTTGACAAATGCGGTCCCACGGTGTTAGAATAGATATTCAGGCTGATGGAAGATAAGAAAATGAAAACAGTGAAGGATGACTTAATTGTTGTGTTCCCCGGGTGCGTGGGCATTTTCAGAGCAGGACTCTGATTAACAGTCTCTGGAGACCTCAATGAAGCTGGATTTTGTCCTCTGCTTTGCACATGTCCTTGATTCCACCAGTTTTTCTCTGCTAGATTTCCCCAGGAATGAAGTCTCTAGACTTTTATCTGTTTCTTTTCAAATGAGAGCTGTAGGTGTGCAACACCATGAAAGTACAGTTTCTGCTCAGAGGACAAGAGGAGATGTGATGAGTTGCACAATAACACAAAGAACATTCAGTAAAATTATGACTCATAGTGGGATGAAGAAAATCCTTCCTAGTGTTGGAGAGGCACATTCTGATAATTTTGATGTGAATTTCCTTCCTACCCAATGAGATACAAAGTAGGAGCTTCTATAGCATTCTTTTTTTCTAAATGAAAGAATAAATGAAATAATATCAATGATCTACCAACTATATTATTTCAACATATTAAAATATTCGATCTTTTACTTGCATATTAAAGTCATATTTTGAAAAGAGATAAACCTTTAAAAAATAAAATGTCAAATTGTAGATAAGCTTATTTTCTATAAGATTTGCAGATCTTATTTTTAGGCAGTCAGAAATCAGAGCTATCAAATTTGTACAGATGAAGGACATAATTTGTGACTTTGTTATAATATAAATAATATAATACCATTATTACTTAGATTCTCAGATGTGCAGAAACATATTTTCTTTAGGTAACATAGTTCTAAAGGCAACTTTACATAATGTCATCATACAATTGAATCAAAGGCAGTATGCTGACTATCTCTCTGTATTTATTCCATTTTTAGTGACTAATTTCTATTAGTCATAAAGACAATTGTTTTGATCATCATGAAAAATATTACAACAACTAAGAACATTGTAAAATCACTGTATATGCCAAAGCTTACATTCTGCTCACCCAAGGTTGGCTCACCTTTCAGGGAGTCAGTAATGTAAGAATTTTACTGATGTTGATTCTACCTTAGATATTTCATAGAGTATTTGGGTGCATTATTCAGTACTTGCCACTAAGAGGCCATGCTGACTCATTGGATTGATTTGTATTCATATAAGAACACAAAGGGCACTGACTTTGGCTTGTAATTCAAGACAGACTCAATTTTGCTGTTTGGAAAGGATTGCTTCCCTTTAGGCCTTTGTTCTGTGATATGTACATCCATAATGATACAAACATTATAATACAAACTCAAAGAAAATTTGATAATAGAAAAGGTCATACATGAGGCTGATGGCAAGGCTAGGGTACACAAAGTCTTTTCCTTTACTTGCCTTTCACTTTAATCATTCATAAACATTGTTTTTTATTATAAAAACTTTCAAAAAGCAATATAAGCATCTATTTGGTAGAGTTACAATTTCTTGAAGTAATTTTTTTTGTAAACTTTCTAGGCATACACAGCGTAATAATTAGTTTGTACTGTTTCTTTTCAGATATTGCACAAACCAAATAAAGACCTCTGTGTTTAGTGGAAGTATATTTCAGAACCTACACTTTGAGAGACAGAGTTCATATCAAACTCCTCCTCAGGGGTCCAGATTTTTCTTTATGAAGTAATAATAAGGGTAAACAACTTCTCTCTATGTAATATATGATTAATCATGAAGAATGAATATATATGTGAAATTTAGCCCCCAAATCACAAAATTATAGTAATTAAGAGACAATAACATAAAACATGCTTTATCAACTTTCTCAAACCCAAAACCATGATATGCTTCACTTTCAGGAAATCTTTTTTGTTTAAATAAAGATAATCTTCAGGTATATATTGTATGCTGAACATTTCCATCCTAACTTCAATTCATCAGACTCTCTTTTTGTTTATTTTTCCCATTTCCATTAATTTCTTTTATTCTCTTAGAAATTTTCAATTCTATTTTTCCTAAATTTATCCATATAGAATGTTATATGGCTATATAAACTCCAGGAGACACAGATGAGATAAAATATTTGTCTTATTCAGACATAAATTGAAAAACCATCTTTAACTTTTAATGGAAATGTAAAAGCCCAGGATAGCTAAAACAATTCTGAATAATACAAGTACTGTTAGAGGTATTACAGGGCTGTGGTAATAAATTTGATACTCTGGTCAACATAACAGAATTAAAGACCCAGACATAATTCCACAAACCTACAGATGCCTGATATTTGTCCAAGAAGTCATAGAATGTCTAATTAGGACGCTTTCCTGTCCCCTATTATATGGTGACTTCATTTTCTTTTGTATATGTATACATTTTAGGAAGCTTCTACAACAGTAGGTTTCCATATGACTTTTCCCCAAAAGCTCTTTAACATTATCTGTCATTTTCCATTCTTTACCCTTGTTTTCCATCATCTCCCCCTTAACCTTCAATTATAGTTTCCACTTTGTTATTTATAGCACTTCATTCTATTTTTCCCTTCCTTGTAAGATTTCCTCCTTTCCCTGGTCTCCTGGCCTCTGTGGCTATGAAAGAAACACATCTAAAGCTTAAAAGCTAGCATCCACATATAAGAGAAACAGGCAATGCCTATAATTTTGGGTCTGGGTTACCTCATTCAAGATGATTGCTTCTAACTCTTTCTATTTACTTGTGTTTTTATAATTTTATGTCTATTAACAACATAATAATATTCCATTGTGTAAATGTACTACATTTTCACTATCCATTTACCAGTTGACAGACATCTAGGCTCTTTTCAATGAATGGCTATTATACATAGAGAAGCAATGTACATGCATGGGAAGTGTCTCTGAAGGAAGGTCCTTTTGTTATGTGACCAAGAGTGATATAACTGGATCTTCAAGGAGATATTTTCTCAGCTTCTTGAGGAACCGCCACACTGATTTCCATAGTGGCTGTTCAAGTTTGCACTCCTACCCAGGAAGGCTGCTGAGTTTTATATACCCCACTGCTTTTCTGACAGTGTTTATTGGCTGCAGCAGTTTTCTGGTGCATACTTTAAAGTCTTTTATGTATAAACTCATACCACCTACAAATAAGGATGCTTTGGATTCTTCCTTTCTTCTTTTTATGTCCCTAATCTCCTCAGTTGCCTTATATAGGTAAGGCTTCAAAAATCATATTGAGTATATTAAATAGGTAGATAGAATGAACATCTTTGTTTTAGATTTTTGTGAAAAAGCTTTGAGTATCTGTTCATTTGTGACGATGTTGCTGTGAGCTTGCCTTTATTATGTTGAGGTATACCCTTTCTCCTTTAGTTTCCCCAGCATTTTTATCTTGATGGGATGTTAAATTTTGCCAAAGGCCTTGTCTGCATCTATTGAGTTGATCATGTGGTTTTTGTCTTTTAGTCTGCTAATGTGATGGGTTACAGTTATTGATTTATGTATGGTCAATCATCTCTGAAACTCAGGAATAAATCCAACTTGATCTTGATGGATGATCTTTTTGGCATATTCTTGAATTCAGTTTGCAAGCTTTTTATTTAGACTTTTGTAAAGTATATTGGTTTTTAAAATTTTATTTTTGTTGAGTCTTTGTGTGTTTTTTTTTGTATCACGCTTATGACAGTTTCATAAGACGACTTAGGAAACATTCTTTTAGTTTCTGGTTTGTGGGAATAACTTGAACATTATTGGCATTTGTTTGACTGCTAGGATTTTAAACTGTATGCTGGATAGTTTTTTTTTCATGTGTGCATATGTTTGTGTGTGTGTGTGTGTGTGTGTATGTACGTATGCATGTGTGTGCGTATTATTTTATTTTAGCTTGTTAGAGAGTTTTAATTACTACTTCTGCTTCACAAGATATCAGATTGTTGAAGTATCATGGGTGAAGCTTCCCTACCATTTATAGAAAATATAGTGTTGTGGCAGCTTCCTGGGACCTTGGCTCTTAGAATTCTGCTCTGTTTTCTGTGATGTTGCCTGAGCTTTAGCTGAAGGAACTGTGTTGTAGTAACAGAACCAGCTGGGGCTAACGCTTCACAATCACTTTTTCTCTGTAGTCTGACCAGTCCTCACAACAAAATTCTTAACTCTGATAAATGCTTCCAGACAATTGGCAGGATACAAACAGCATAAGTTGAATAGTATACTTCCTACTTATGAGTGATAAATATGTAGAGAAATAAATCAGAAAACAGTTGTATTCACACTATACTCTCCACATTCTTAAAGAATAGAATACCTTAGGGTATGTCTAACCAAGTTAAAAAGAGACCTCTACAATAAAAACTTAAAACATCCAAGAATGAACATGAAGAAATCATTAGAAATTTGAAGATATACAACACTCAACTATTGGAAAAGAAGTGTTATGAAATTGGATATTTTACAAAACCAGTGTACAAATTCAATCTAATCCCTAGGAAATTCCTTTTTAAGTGTTATTCAAATGGCATTTGATTTCAGAAGACCTTTACTAGTAAAGAAATGTCACTCTCATGGAATTCAATCCCTTGGACAAGGAACTAGTGATTTCAGAGAGAGGGAGAATTGGCCTTTCCCAGGATGAGCCCCTGATTGTTTATTCAATGAAATGATGTTAGCCCTGAAACCATATACACACAAAAAAGACTCAATAAGCTTTACACACTTACGCATTTATACATTGACATATATATAGTAATAATGATAAAAATATAATATGTAAGAGTGAAAGGGGAAGTCATGGATTGAATTTGGAGGGTCTGGAGGAAGGAAATGGGAAAAGCGATGTGATTATATTTTCATTAAGGTATATATAAAATGGAATATCGTTTCCAAAAAAGGTTAAAAGCTGATATAAGAAAAAAATAAAAATTAATGGCAATACTATTACTTGGGTATGAACAACAATAACGTGCATATTCATGAGAGTTACTTTTCAAAGTATAGTATGTTTTAATTCTTTCAATAAGCCAAGTGTAGCTTTAAATTGTATATTGTTCAAAACCTAGTTTTAATAGTTTATTGAACAGATACACAATGATTATGTTATAATTTGTAGTATAATTATGTTTACAATCATAAATGATAGTATGATGAACATTCTTAAATTATTTTTATGCATTTTAAATATTTTTGATGGCAATAGTTTAGACAGTGTATGCTGACAAAAGTTTATGAACATGAGCAAAATTTTGACAAACAAAACCCAATTTTCCTTGAATGAGTGTGTCTATATTGAGATAATATTTTAATATTAACTGAAGATTTTCTTTTAAATTTTGTCTTTTGCCACTTTTTTTTGATTATCTCACAGCATATGGCTGTGAATAGCAACCATTGTGAATAACAAAACATTACTAGCAACAAAGAAAAAAAATTTGTTTTTCCAGATCCTGGGACACAAAATTCTCAAGTTCTGATATAATAAAACAGCAGTGGAAAAGTGTGTTGTTGTAAAGGAGATTCCTATGACTGTCAGAGGTGTAGCTTTGTGCTTTGATTAGATCATAAATGGGAGGTAAATTTGAGGCCCTACTTCTAACTGGAGAGCTATTGGTAAGTGATCGATGTCTGGAATGAAAAATCATTTCTTTCTATTGAGGGTGTAGCTGTTCACAGGTTTTCCATTCTCTTGGGTGTGAGTAAATCTTTGTAGTAACACTAAACCCAGTAATAATTTTTTATAGTTTTTTATTTAGCAATTAAAAATATATTTTATTTTAGTGTTTAATTTTTACCACTAGTAAGGTTGAACTTAACCGTTTTTATTTTTTTACTTTTCATTATGCTATTTATAACATTGAATAAATTATATATTTATCTTTCTAATTAGCATAACTACACATTATATATGTGTGTATATATATATGAACGTGTAAATGAAATATTGATTCTTAGAGAATTTATCAAAACCCCCAATACTATGTATGAGAAGCTGTCTTTGGAGTTGTTAGGTTTTAGAAGAGACTTCAAAACATTATAGACTACTGCTATTGCCCTTAAAGGCACACAACATTATATTTTACACTTATCTTTTCAAAGATTCACTTGCATAGATGTATCATGTCCTTTATTATACACCCCAAATGTGTTCCTCCAAACCAAGCCAATAAGCTTCACATTGTGTATCCCACTGTGTAACTGTGTAAATCCCAGGACACCTGCAATTATGCCAAATGCTAAATGGCTTATTTTTATATGCCACAATATTACCAGTCAGTCCTTCAAAGATTGCCTTTAAGGCTGTCCACTCTTCATCCTTTCCATGTACCTCAAGTTTCAAAAAAGTTTGATTTGTGCACTCTTGTGCACATTTCTTGAAATCTAGCAGCATGGCCTTCCTTTTGGACTGGTGCAGCTGGCCTCTCTGCAACTGTAGCCCCCTGTTTCACTGTCCTGTTCAATAGCTTAAGCTCTTGAAAGCTAAAGCAGATAATGAATCTCTGTGATGAAAGAAATTAATGAATGTCTCAGTGTCTATATGTGTTTTGTGTGTTTTTCTTTGGCTCATTTTTTTTGGTTTGTTTTGCCCTATACATATTTTAATAATAAAAATAATAATAATTTTAGACAGCTAGTTGTTTTCTAATGAGAGAGAGAGGGAGGGAGGGAGGGAGAATTTGGATGGGTAGGTGGGTAGGGAAATGGGGAGGATCTTGCAGTAGTTCGGGGAGGGGAAACTGTAATCAGAATATATTGTATGTAACAAAATCCATTTTTAACAAAACCAAACAAACAACAAAGGAAGTCAGAAATACTGTTTTCTCATCTATTTGTTTTAAAATAGTATTTTTCTTCAAGGAAAACTAGGTTTATGTGGTTTGTTCTACCACTATATTCATCTAAGTCAACCTGTTTTTCATCCTGCCTTTTGCTCAACTGCTCTTTTTCAGTTCTGTAACTGTTCCTCATATGCGTAGACTAAGTTCTTACCAATGGGATCTAAAACTATAGGTAGCACCTGGCTGCCTCTTGGTTCTTCATAGCAGAAATAATAATGCCATATTTCCAGTACTCAGGACAGTGCTGGTACACATAAATAGTCAGCAACTGATCTTGTGTGTTGGAGTTTTACCCTGTTATACAGAAACAAAGGTAGGGCTATATTAGCCAGTTTACTGCAAGATGTTGGTGTACATGATTGTGAGGCTGGCTTACCATATGTGAAACGTGTGAGATATCTGTCAAAAGGCAGGTGAGAACTTACATATGTCTAAAGATGCAGTGTATTTGCATATGTCTACATCTGCAGTGTTCTTACATATATTTATACCTGCAGTGTACAGAGGAAGTTCTTTTTGGAACCATTATCCTCTTAAGACTTTTCAAGGGGTAGGATCATTTTCTCCATTTTCCAGCAAATTATGTGAATATTGTTTTTTAAACATAAAGTTGAATAACTCTTACCATTAGTCATATCTATAAATACTTGCTCTGCAATCCCTGAATTAGTGTTTGACTAAATAACTTGAGATTCTACTTTACTAAGATCTACAAAGAAAAGCATTTGTAGGGGTTGAAAACTTGCTAGTTCCTGTGTCTGGGAATAATTCATGTACCAGAACTTCCAAAGACAATTTCTTCCAACTCTTGAATTCCCAGCTTAATGTAAATTACCAAGCTCCCACAAATATCTACAATGTATTAGTAATTTGGCAATCAACCTTTTGATATTTTATTTGTAATACTTCTGCTACTCTGCTTTGTGTTTTTTCTTATTAAAGTGGGCAAGAGTCCAGATACTATCATCTTTCTTAATTTATGTTCTCAGTATGAGAACTAAAACATTGTTCTCTCTGAATGTATATTTACTAAATGAATATAGAAAGAAATACTTAAGTAAAAAGAGTTTTTATGTTTGTGCATATGCATAACATAGGAGATACATGGAAATGTAATGCTTAACTGTGAGGTAGGTGAGATGATAGCTCAATCCTTAAGAAGGTGGACAGGTTTTGCAGATCTTCCTAGCACCCACAATTACATGTAAATCTAGCTCCAAGGACCCTGATGGCACTCTTCGTGTCTCTGAAGGCACACCCATGCATGTGTACACATACATAATTATAAATAAATAAATATTTAAAAAGAATATTACAGTGTTTTGTAGATGTATCAGTTGGGACTGGGCATCAAAACCCTACGTTCTGATTGGTTGTGATTTTCTGTAGTGGTTTCTGTTGCAAAGACAAGTTTTCTTGATGAGGGGTGAAGGCTACACTTCTGAAGGTACAAGGACAAATGTTTATAGATTATTGTTAGCAATTTTGACAGTTTAGTAAATTAGTAGTTGCACATTTTTCCATGTAGACAACCACGATTTCGTTAGTATTTAGTAGTTAGCTAGGTTTCCAGCACCAGGCATGGCGTCCCTCCTGTTGAGTGGGTCTTAAATCTGATTAGAGGGTTGTTGGTTACCACAAGGGTATGTGTGCCACTCATTGGTTGCTTCCTTCCTTTGGATTTGCATGGTGCTTTTTACTATCAAGAAAGCTACTCCTCAGGGAGGGGTCATTGAGGTAGTTATGGGGGTCTTTGGACCTTGTGTTTTAAATGCATAGTGTCTTCAGCTCTAAGAACTTACCTCTCATTTCAGAGACTACATAACCTAAGATAGTATCAATAGGCTGTATACTTTAGGAAGCTCTTAGATATCCCTGAACAGCTCAAAGGAGGACATTTTACATCTTTTACTGGGGTCTTGTTAAATGGTTTATGGCTCAGCCAAGATGGGAAAAGTTCATTAAAACTTTATGTATGCTTATACAATGAATTACACACATTATAGTTTCTTTTTGGCGGGGTAAATAATAGTATGATTCCTTGTGCCATTTTTAGCCATCCATATTGTTATTTTACCCCTCTCCCTCATTCTCCTGTATTTTCCCTGGAGCAGGTGAGATGGTCCTCCTGGGAGAGAAAACAATTGGTTATCTAATGCCAAACAGTCATTCCTGAAACATACATGTAAGTAACATTACTTAGACTCAACAGGCTATATTTAGAAATACATACGTATATACATATACATGTATTCATTCATCAACAATTAATGAAGAGATCATGCATTAGAAGGAGAATGTGGAGAGGTTTATGGGAGGGCTTGGAGGAAGGAAAGAGAAGGAAGAAACATGATTCAGTTATAATTTCAAAAGTACAAGCAGAAATAGCTTTGAAATGAAGCAAAAATAATGCAAACCAAACCAACAAACAAAACAAGAGTATGGGTTTCATTTTCTTTTTCATTCAAATTTTTATGCTTTCTACAATGGCTATAGATGTTTTTAGAAATATAACATTGTAAAAGTACTGACAACAGCAAGTATACTATTCAGGACAGATCATTTCTCTCTACTTATGCTGTAACCATTAAATGATTCGAGGAAGAGTTTGGTTCTGAATTTAATTAAATACAAGTTTTTATGGATGAAAAAAACTCAAAGAAAAACATGAGTGGATGTTTATGATATTTAAAGCCATTTATACATAACATTTAGCAGGTGGTAGTGTGTTTTTATTTTCTCAAGATAAAATCTGCAACAGAGAATTTCTTTTATTTTTAAGATTATAATATGGTTTCATAATTTTCTTCTTCCTTTTCCTTATTCCAAACTCTCTTATATACTTCTTGCTTTTTATCAAATTCATGGTCTTTTAAAAAAATTAATTGTTGTTACATGCATATATGTATATTTATATATGCATATATATTCCTATATATTTTTTTATTTGTAAATATAAGCTGCTAAGTCTGTATGCTACTTGTATGTATATTTTCAGGGATGATTATTTCACATTGGATATTCACATATGTGCTCTTCCTCCTGCTCTCAGCATTTCTTAAATGCTTTAGTTCTTTGTGTAGGGTTGAGGCTCCCTGTGTTTTTCCCCTGACTACTTTACAATTATCTATTGCCTTTGTTGTTGTTAGGCTCATGCTTATGCAGCCATGTTGATGAGGATTTATGGATATACATTCTGACACTGCTAGGAGACACAGTTTCTCTGAAAGCTCCCAGGTCTGGTTCTAACAAGTCTTTCTTCCTCCTTCTACTCAGTGTTCCCTGAACCATAGGCGGGAGAGTGTTTGCAGATTCAGTACTGTGATTGGGCCCCACAAATCTGCATTTTGATTGGTTGTGGTTTTATTGTCTTCAACTATTACTATTATATTTCCTTGATGAATGGTAAGGCCTATACTTATCTGTGGGTATAAGGACAAATGTGAATAATGTATTATTATGCTGGTTTAGTAAAGTGGTTGCTGTGTGTTCTCCAAGACCCATAACTATAATAGCCCTACATGATTACAATAGGTATTGGCTAGGCTTCCCATACCAGGTATGATTTCTCTTAAATTCAATTAAAGAGCTATTGGTTACTAGCAAGGCATGAAGACCACTTTTGCACCCTCAATTCTTGTTGAGAATGTGCTTGGGGCTTTGATGTACTTCAGGGGTGAAGTGCATAGATGTGGGTTTGACTGTCAGTACTGCTAGAAAATAGTTAATTTGTAAAAATAGCAGCATGAAAGCTTGTCAGAAAAGAGCAATGTGTTTCAATTCCACCAAGCTTTCAGTTGAGCTCTCCCAGGTTTTATTCAGAGATAAGATTAATATATGATAGTCTAACAAAAGAGAAAAATATAGCCTAACACCAGTAATCTTGATGGTAAGGTAACAATATGGAAAGAAGACAGAAAGAAAAAAGAGCAGGATGGTCAGATGCCTAGAGTAAAAATTGAGTGATTTTTTTTTTCTTTTGTGAATGAGGTTGTCCTAACAACATTGTGGTGTAAAATTCTATTTATTATGATTACAATATTTTCACACACACACACACACACACACACACACACACACACACACGTTCACACGTAAATCTGCTCAATTTGTGCTGAGTAAGGATTAACATTCTTTATCAGCCCAAGTCTCTACCTCTCTTCTCCTCTAGATGGCTTGATTATGTTGGACTTCTCAGTTCTGAGAGGGTAACACAAATAATTTCACTGGGAAGCTCCTTCCTGGAGCCCCTTCTCTCCCTGTAAAGACAGACAGACATTTTATGTAACTTCTTTGCTCCCTTAGATGACAGGACCCCAGGATCACTCCCTGATCTCATGGCATGTTGCAGGACAGGTCTTTTGCATGTGTATCTTTTATCTACCCAATGACTCCATGAAGTCTGCCCATTCTTATTAGGCACAGAAGAACAACCCCTAGTCTATACTTTCTTTCACAGGAGGTTTGTTTAGGAGTTGTTGCTTCGTTTGTATTGGGGCGGGGGAATCAAAATCCTCCAACTCTGCCTGGTTACTGGGTTCAGTCTTGGTCTACTTTTGTCCAAAGAAGCTTCTGTAAATGAATACATTTACTTCATTTTTTTATGCTGTGAATACTTTCTTCCTTACGATCAAGTATAAAAGTTAACTAGGGCTTTGTATTTTACCCTGTGAGATGTTTTAAATTAGGTAAAGTAATTCAGGTGATAGTTGACTATGTTAGTACATTGATTTGACAAATTAAAGCAAACAGTTTACATAACTCTGAGAGAAATATGGCAGTGCGATTTAATGCAAGATATGTAGATAAATAATTCACAGATAATCTTATCAATATGAGGGACCCACACACATCCTGATGATTTGTAGTATACAGTCATAATCAAATAATTTTCTTATCCCATTGAATCTATTCTTTTGATAAAGCAGTTGTCCTTACAAGTTGCAAAATCTATATTTAAACCATATTCCTTAATTTTTCTGTACAAATCTAATCCATATGTTTCTCACTCTCCACTCCCAAATGAATGTTGAATAATTATAAGTCAATGACTGTACTTGCACTGCAAACAACTCCTGTTTGTGGTGTTTGATTCTGTTTGTGGCAGAATCCTAGTTTAATTTCCCAGCACTGAAAATTCTGCAAGTCATGACCAAATGTTGTTGTCTGTACCCAGTCTTTCTGGTTTAATATTTGTCGAGTCCCTGGACATTGTGCTAACAACTTCCTGTGATGTCTTTAAGAAAACCAGCATTGGCGATTATACTTGCGCATGTTCCTATTCACACAGCTGGCAGCCACAAGAAGGCAAATTTTCGGGAACATTCCTTCTTTATTTAATTCCTTCTGCAGGTGTCTTTTCTGTATTTTAGCCTACCGGTGTTCTGCAGAGTAGAATTTCAATACCAGCTATTTACTCAGTCATAAAACTCTCCCCAAATAACAGCACCTTAATAAAAAATAGTATTACAATGCCCAACATGACATATACATTTTATATTTATTGGTTTTTACTTTGAGAGATATGATTTGAAAGCTCAATGATTTGAAAGCACCTTGTTGGAAAAGGTACATAAGAAATAGTACTAATATTGGGCCTTCTCTCCTGTAGCACAACTTCAGTGAAAAACTGTCTATTCTATAGAAATATCAGCCCTCAGATCAATATATTACTATTACCTCCACCCTTTTCTTTAAAAGTTTTGGTGGGTGGAAATTACAGATATAAAAAAGAATTTTTAATCTTTTCCTATCATAAGATCCTAGAGTATGATTCTAGATGAGAAAACAGTTTTTCCGTTTGTGGTGAGACAGGGCCTTAATATATACCCTACACTAGTCTCAAACTCATGATACACATGCTGCAGGCTGCAAAGATAAATTTTTTTAAAGAAGATTATTTTGAGCTTATGGGTCCATAATGGGTTAGAGTCCATAATGGCAGGGTAGCGGTACTAGATGGCATGTAGCTGGATCAATAGCTGACAGCTCACATTTTGGGACATAAATGAGAAGTAGAGAGCTAATACAAAATGACATGAGCCATTCTTCAAACTTCACCCCTGGGAAATACCTCCTCCAGTAAGACTACACCGCCTCCTTCCCAAACAGCTTCCAATTGGGGACCAAGTATTCAAATGTCCAAGAGTTATAGGGGACATCTTAGCATCAGTTCCTTCTTTTTCCTAAGTGTAAAAGACACTGGGTGATCAGGAGCGAATTCTTCTCTTTCATCAATTATGCTTGATTTTCTTTCACTTAACTTTGCATGAGCTAATAGTTTAATTTGTTCCTGAACCATTCAAACATTCTTCTAACTAAATCTGCCTTTAGATTCTAAAATTAACTCTTCACATTGCTACATAATCCTATTTAACAAATTATATTGCCTTACTGCTTTACTTAAGCGCTTCCAAGAATACCATAAAGAGGCATACATGTTTTACTTAGCATGTTATAAATGACATTCTTGACACTTACATTTGAAAACATCTACGTCTATACACAAGTCTACTAAACCATTTCAACTGCCCAATGTATCATATTCTGTAATTTTTTTTTCTTGCTCTACACTTGGTGCTTTCCTTATTTTGTCTATTTTTTTTGTCTATGTTTAAGACGCAACACAAAATATACTTCCTCTGAAAATGTGACCTTCTAATAAGAATTGATGTTTATCTCTTCCTAGGCAGCTTTCTACATTGACAACTCTCTCTCTCTCTCTCTCTCTCTCTCTCTCTCTCTCTCTCTCTCTCTCTCACACACACACACACACACACACACACACACACACACACACACACATCCCATCCCTTTCTTTGTACTAGATACTACGTTCAGCAAAGGTGGAAACTATTTATCATTAATTTCTTTATTCTTAGAATGCAGCATAGACATTAGTATTAGTTCTTCAACCTCTATAACATTATCTGAATAAATAGAACTAATATCTAGTAAAGAAAAAATAATTCAAAGCTGTAATGGAAATTCTAGAAATTAGTCTTGCACTGCATCTCAAGAGATAAGTAGGTTTATAATTAAACAATACACAAGGAATTTGAAAACTTCTTTCTACCTCTTAGCAGTAAACAACATGTTAGGTAAACTTTATGAGCCTTTTTATATTCATATATAAAATAATAATGACTATTTTATAGAAATGCTGTATGAAAAGGGCAGATGTTAAATAATGCACATAAAATTCACACTAGAATAAGATGCCCAGAGAGTTATATAGCTTGAGTTTTCTATTGGGAGAAGGAGTGTAACTTAAGAAGCCTTATCTTTCTCTTGAACTAGCCAGCTCCATAGAGATCAGGGATGCTCATTATTGCCTTTGATACTTCCAAAAGCACTATTACAATAAATATTCTCTTTACTAGGGCATGGACAGAAAATTGACTCCTCCAAAGAGAGTGGAGACAAATGGCTTCATTGTGATGATTCCCATGAACTTTAGCTGCTCAATATAAATTTATTATTCTTAGCACAAAAAGATCTTCCAAAAATTGTTTACATTGGATCCTGGCTTGGTGGCTCAGGTTATTAGAATTTGTGCCTATCTTGGGCCACCTAGTAAATTCCAGGCCTGTTTGAATCATGTTTTGACTCTGTCTATAAAGATATAATAAAGGAAACATTTACGTGTAGGTTGTCATTTCTCTATCAATCAATAAAAGACAATTTTGTATATTTTAATGTCAGAAGTACATTGCTCTGCCACCCTTCCTATCAACACTCAAGTACCATGCTACATCTTCTATTTCTCTGGGTCACTATTCTTTTTATTTCTTAATAAAGGACATAAGGAACAAGTATTTTTTTTCAAGAAAGATGCCAGTTGAACAAATGGAATTAAAAGTCAAATAATGTTTTTATAGGGTAACCACTGACTTGAGCTGAATATAAGAAATCCTTTGATGTAGGAGCTCAGCCCTGTTCCACCACAGGTTCTCCAGTCATCCGAGTGCAAATGCTAAGCATAATTGCTTAGTTCTTTGTTGGTGGAATAATTTGTTTTTCTTCAGCACCGATGTCACATATGTTGTATCTCTCAAAATTAAAGAGTTTTAGAAGACTGATTATCTTAAGAAATAGTAAATGATATACTAACTTCTGTAAATATATCTTCATTTGTTTACTGATTTTTCATCTTTCTGGAAAATGGCTGCCATATTGTGTTGATCTGACATGTACACCATTTATGGCTTTCTAGTGTCATCATTCTGAAGTTTATGTGGCAAAATACCAATGGAGGCTGTTCTGAATATTATATTTAATATAATCTTCTGCTGTTCATTTGATCTTGAGATCAATTCATTCATTCTACACAATGGCTTTGTTACATATTTCTTTTTTTCTTGTCACTCTATTTTATTTATATATATATATACATATATATATATAATAAAATCCTTTTATTCCCATGAAAAAAATTGCAAGTTGGTCAGCACACTGATTGCAAATTTTAACTTAGATCCAGAATGAGAAGACTAGTTACATTTAGATTATGAACTCCAGAATCTGTGAGATAATATTTTTTTTTCGTTTTAGACAGAGCATTGGGTCATTTGTTGTGACTAATAGATAATTAATCCAACAGCATTACATAAACATTCTTATACTGAGACTTGACTTTCATTTGTGTGTTGGTTTAAAATCTATCACCTAGTTGAAATGTTTTATTGAATTCTAATTATTCTTCTGTAAAATACCTTAAATATATTTCTAAAATAGGCAATCATGTACAAAACGTTGGCATTTTCTTTCTTTTTAAAATTTTATTATGAATAAAGTCTCATTTTTTAATCCATGTGTCTCCTTGTTCAAACTCCCTTCCCCCTCCCGCCCCTTCCAGTCACTCTCTCTTCTCCCCATCTCCTTATCTCCTCCCCAGCAAGTGCAGGAGGGCAGTTTTTTTCTTTGCTTTTGGTAAGTTATCTTTTATAATATTAAATAATTATTACAATATTTTGAAATATTCTTTTTTATTTCTTTTTTATCAAGGGTTAAAATAAAATGTAACCAATATTTCTCATGTAAGGGGGAGTTTACTATAAGATTTTGGAGCTTCAATTATTTAAATTTAAGTTTGTTGCCATTGTTATGAAAGAGAGGGGATGGAGAGAGTATTTGTATGGCTTTAGGTCAGAGGATAATTCTCATGATTCAGAGCTCTCTTCTTACTGTGAGTTCTGCAGACCAAAGTTAAGTTGTCAGATGTGTGCAGCAAATGACTTTCTTACTCACAGAGTTATTTTTCCAGCACAGGATGTACATTTTAATAGCTTAGGAAATTAGATTCTCTTTTCTGTCTTTTATGAAAATAATTTTAATCACATTAAGGTTGATCATACATCTTTCATGAGTTTTATTAGTAGTTTTTATTTTATGTATTATTTATTAAGTTTAAACATGTGAATAGTCATCTTTTTCTTATTTTAAGTTTTACTTTAATAATCACTAGGATATGGGAAGTCATATGCACAGGTGTTTTAATGCTTTTCCTTGGTGAAAAATGTAACATTTTTCCATTCACATAAATTAGTAAATTATGAAAATTCATTCATCAAGTTGATGCTTAACTTGTACACATTTTACTTTCTTCCTCATATGGTATATCCAACCAATAGTCTAGTCTATAGAATATCTTAAAATGAAGAAACCTATTATATACCACTAGGGATTCTATTTAAAAGCATTTACTTCACAGGCGCATAGTGTGATGGGATGAATATTTGTTCTCATCTGTTTTATTAATTAAAAAAATAAAACTATATTGCTGCTACAGATAAAACCTGACCTAGACCATGGCATACTTTCATTTGGTAACACTTGCTTTAGATGAGGAAATTTAATACAGCTGCAGGTACTAATTTAGTTAATCTACTTAATAAAAGACAGTTACTTAAGTTCTGAATAAGCTTAGATTCAACATTTTAATTTTATTAGCAGAAAACATAACCATTTCCTTTATCATAGCACTTATAATTTATTCATCCAGGATTTTCTGAATAGTTAACACCTTTGGCAATAGTAATCTGCAACTTACAGTGCTGGTTCATGAGCTTTTGAATTTTGCTTTTTATTTTGCATCTTTCTATTTCTTTAACCATTTTGTACGGTATTGTTTTTCTACTTTAAGCTTAGATCAAGGTGAAATGGCAATAGCCATAAACGTTTATTCTTGTCATTTGTAAAGTTGAATATTTTCCCAGAGAATTTTTAGCAAATAAATATTACAATGTAGAAAAGCAATTATAGTGTAAAATCATCTGTAAGCTTTCTTGGTTCTTATAAACTCTCTAAAGTACATAGATGATTGAAATGAACTTATGGATATTTTGATAGCCAATTTTAATTAAATCAATTAAATAAAGCTTTGAGAAGGCTAAAAATGTTTGTTCTTCTTATTAGCATGATTAAATCCCACCGTTTCAAGTAGCAAAACATGGATCTGACTTTTTATTAGCAAAGAAGTCAATTTCATACCCTTCCTTCCTTCAGAAGGAACTACCCATGTTTCTTTGTTTTCAAATAAATTCATTCAATTACTAAGTTGAACACATGTACAAATGTATTTAGCTTGTGTATGTTATATGCTAGTAATTTTTATAACCTCTAGTAGTTGTCTCAAAGGATTATTTGTGAGTTTGTGAATCTAAGCAAAGTCTTAAATAGCTGTTTGATTGTTAAATATATTAATTATATATAGTTATTGTGTTATATATGTTAATATTATTTATAAATCTCTTTCTGTCTATATATCTAAATTGAAGTGTATTTTTTTCCTTGTGAAGACATGCAAAAAATAGAAGATGTTAATTTACTATTTTGATGTTAAGTTCAGGAAATCAATCTACAGCACACAATTCATATTAAGTGTCTTATGAATCCCCTTTTCCCTTTTATTCTATATTCCTTAAATGTTCTACAATCCATATGTTTTATAAGAATTCATCCAGGTCCCAGTTATGTGACTAAAGTGTGCCTCCTCTCATTCTCTTTTTTTTCTTTTTATTTGTTTATGATAGAGGATCTGACTATAGGTCAATCTGGCGATTAATGTATCATCTGCCTTCTGGGAGGAATGGACCATCAGGCCCAGTAAATGATGTATCTTTTAATCTTTTCTTACATTTTATGACATTATAATTACGTCGTTTCTCCCTTTCCCTTCCTCCATCAGAACCATCAATACCTTATTCTCTTTCAAATATATAGCATCTTTATTCATTAATTGTTGTTACATACATATATGTATATGCATATATATTTATAAATACATAAGTACAACCTGCTCAGTCTGCATGTTAGTAGGTATGGTTTCAGTGCTGACATTTGGAATTGGATAACAATTGGTGTGCTTTTCCCTGGGGAGACTACTTCTCCTACTCACAGCATTCCTGAATTACCTGTAATTCTTTGTGAAAGCTTGAAGCCTCATGGAATTCCCCTATCCACTTGACTAAGTCTGTTAGTGTCCTTGTTCCATTCATGGCAATCACGTTGGTGAGAATTTATGGGTGCACCTTCTGACATTGCTAGGAAACACAACCTCACAGCACACTTCTGACCCTCTGGCTCTTACAGTATTTCTATTCTCTCTTCTTCCATGTTCCCTGAGCAGGAGTGATGAACCAGCTTACCTTACTCTTAGGCTTGAATGCCATATTATAATAAAGACAAACTAGTTTTATTCTTGTTTATGATTGAATATCTGTTTCTCTTCCAATTTTTGTCTTTCCCTCAATTCCTTTAAGGGAAATTTTCATTTCCTCTTTAAAGGCCACTATCATCTTCATAAAGATTATTCTCTTCTGCTTCTTCTACATGTGGTGTTCAGGTCTTACTGTTGTAGAGCCACTAGGTTCTGGTGGTGCCATATTGCTCTTTATATTGTTGTATATATTCTTGCACTGATGTCTACTCATCTCTTCCTCCAATTGGTGTAAGTGGTGTCTGTGTCTCAGGGAACTGTTCTTGGTCCACTTGGCACTCTTGGTCCAAACACAGCTGGCTGAGTCTGTGACTCAGGGAGTCTTTCTTGGTTCAGTTACATTTTTTGGTCCAATAGAAGCTGATGAATTTTGTGTCTCAGAGAGTTGCTCTTGGCCCAATAGGAGCTGGGAGATTCCATGTCTTTGGAAGCCACTGAGGTCACAGAGAAATGGATGGGTTTGGGGAGAGAGCAGGATTTCTAGATTGTAGAATCCCATGGAAGGTGTTGCTGGGGAAGCCTGCCCACAGGCCTGCAACATCAGCAGCAATGGGGGTGTGGGGTGGGGAGCATGAGTTGTGACCTGGTTCCAAGGTCCTAGAGGAATCTTTTGTTTCTCAAGGATTGGGCTTTGCCCCACCTGTAACCTTAACTACAAATGGTTATATGCTCCTATTCCAGGAAATGTCAATTCTCCCTTTGTTTCAAAAGGTGTTATTACTACCTTGTTATGACCAATTTGTTATGTTCTGCTTCAATAATTCTGCCTATTTGCTTGTCAGATCCTACATTTGTAAAATCCCCTCATGACAATATAGTTTTCATTACTGCTTATTCTTTGGCTTTCTTTTCTCTGATTTTTATTCCAATAGCATAAGATTGCTGCTATTTTAGTAACTTATTTCTCATTTACATTGGTTAATACACAATAGAATTTGCTTCAGGATATATTACACTTTAAAATGTGAAACACACACTTGTGCAGCTTGTCAACACATTTGGAATGTAAACCCTCATGTATGAGGGTCATACTTTAAGGCAGTCAGTGAATTGGGTACCAAAATTAACCTTGAGAAAAATTACATAATATTTTTTTTTTACTGATAGAATTTTGATATCCTAGGGTGACAAATTGAAGTTATTTAAAATTTATAAACACAGTCAACTAATGCAAATATAAAATTCCTACAGTCCTTCCAGTCCTTACACCCTGGCTTAATTAAGTTAAATCATCAAAAGCAATGCATGTCAATGCTGGAAAGACGCACAAACTTTTATAATCATATTATGGTTCAGATCTCCCAGCCACACACTGTACTGAGGTACTGTTGACTCTATATTCTCTTAGAGGAGAGAGAATCAATCTTATGGCAACTGGTTGGTGTTTTATGTTTCAGTGGATGGCCACATATACTTACTTACATACATACATACATACATATGCATATGTGTGTTTGACAGTAACTAGATTTAATGTATTTATGCACATACATATATGTGTGTATATATATATAAATGAAGCTGGGAGTGGTCTTGATGGAGAAATATGTAAGAGCTGGAGAGACAACTAGGACAATAGCTATGATAATATTTTATTATACTCATGTATGAAATTCTAAAAAATATATGTAGTAAAATATCTGTCACATTTAGATTTAGGAGAGGATTTTTTTTTCCTTAGGAGAACTGCTGAAAATCATGGTAGGTGCTACAGAATTCAAATTTCCATGTGGATAACATGCCTCATGTGCTTTTGCCTACTTAGTAGACAATAGATGCTTTTCAGAGGGGAATGGATCTATTTAAGCAGCACTTTAGGAAGCCTGGTCTCTCCATTTCTTTTTCTAACTTTTATTTATATATTTATTATTCGGTGATTTTACATCATGCACCCCATCAAACTCAGTTATCAGACCTCTCAGATTCATACCCACTTTTATGATATCCCCATTTACAAAGACATCCATTCATGCTGCTCATTCACTTATTAGAGCATAATTAAACTCCCTGTGGCCAGACCCTTAAAGAAAACAAATCTTTCCTCACCCACATCCCTGCCAGAGGCCATCAATGCAGAAGAAAGGCACTGTGTCATTTAGCTCTTGGTCTTTCCATTTCTTTTTTTTTTAAACTTATTTTATTTTAATACGCTTGCAAATAAAGCAAATCATACAGCTAGATTAACATAACTGATCAAAAAGTATTTTCCCTGATCCAAGGTCTATACAGATGCAAAGAAACCACAAACAAACAAAAACAAACAAAAACTTGATACATGTAAGAATAGCAATTTTGAAGTCATGAAGTTTTTATTTATTTATTTATTTACTTATTTATTTATTTACTTGTTTATTTATTTATTATGAATAAAGAAGTCACATTTTCTATCCATGTATATCCTTATTCAAGGTCCCTTCCCTCTCCCACTACATCAGGTTATTCTCTCTTCTCCACATCTCCCCATCTCCTCCCCAGCATGGGCAGGAGGTACCAAGGTCCCAAGGACCCAATATTGCTCAGTTCAGCCTCCAATTCTGACAGATCCAGTTTTCTTCCCCCAACATCGAGTCTCTTCATTTCATAGCTGCCCATTTCTACATGGGTGTTCCATGGCTGCTGTCTCTTCTGTGTCTCAAGGAAGGTTATTATTGTGAACAGAGAGAATCCTTTTTATTTCTAATGAAACAAGAATGACCACTTGCTATAAATTCTAACAAGAATACACTGTGTTGCTATGTGTGTTTATGTTTGATTAATATGAAAATCTTTCATTAATTTTTAGGTTAATTTTCTTCAGCAATATTGATGCATATTTTTGCACCTCTAACAAAATATAGTTGAATCCTCAAAGCTCTATGTTATATCTGAAGTCATCCAAATATCTCACTTGAAGCTGTGTTTTTATTAAATGACCCATGAGAATATAATGGAGTTTTAGATTGCTCCTTTGGTTAAAATTATTTGCCAGGAGTAGGCCTTGAAGACATTTAAGAGTGAATTTAAAATATATTAGGCTTAGACATCTTCAACTAAAAGGAAAATGCCCAGAAGTGTATAAGCATGCTTTGTAATAAAGTGAAATAAAGATATTCCCTTATAGTATTATGACTACATAATTTGTCTTTGCTATGACTGTGGAAAACTAAAAAATAAATCTTGACAATGAGGAAATGTGTTTATAGTAATAGAGAGGTCTCCTAGACACATGGAAGGAATAAGATATATGTAAATAATTTTAAGGCACACTTTTCTATTGTGTATAAATAGGGAAAATATATTAAAATTTAAAATTGCTAATTATGGAGTATAATTATGTTGCATATTTATTAAAAGAGAATTTCTAATTAAAGCTAATCCTTTTGTTTACGAATCATATTGCATTAATTGCCTTGGAGCCACATCAGATGCCTAAATTTTGTTTGCTTAATTTTTGTCTACTTGGTTGAATTCACTCTGTCTTCAGCATGAAGATTTTTAACTTTATAGTTTTATTTTATATACCAGGAAGAAAATTTTTACTATAAGGATTTGATTGAATGTAATTTGATTGATCATTGGATATTGAGTTTTTAGCCTGATAGTTTTAGTTTGGAAATACTCTCCCAAATAGTTTTAGTGATCATTCTAAGATTTCAGATGTCAGTAAGAAACAACCTAGTTGCCCCTCAACTGAGAAATGGATTAACAAGCTGTGGTACATCTACACAATGGAGTACTACTCAGAAGTAAGAAACAATGATATTCTATAATTTGCAGGCAAGTGGATGGATATGGAGAATATCCTCATGAGCGAGGTTTCACAATCCCAGAAAGATAAGCAGGGGATGTATTCACTCATTAATGGACTTTCAACAAAAAGCAAAGCATGTCCAAGCTGCAAACCACAACCACTGAACAGCTTGGGATCTGAAGCACCTTGAACTGGCACTTTGGAGCCCATTCCCTCCAGAGGAACACTTGAGCCAGTCTTGATGTGGGAATGAGGAAAGTGGATTTGCCTGGAGTGGATGCTGAACTAAGCCACCTTGGGACCTTGGGACCTACTGTCCTTGCCAGGGAGGAGATAAGGAGATGGAGAGAAGAGTGACTTGTAGGGGCAGGAGGGAAAGGGCATTTGAACAAGGGGATACATGGATTAAAAAATGAGACTTTATTAATAATAAAAAACAAGAAACAAAGATAATATACAATAAAAAATACATTGTATATTAGATATGTATTAAATATTGAAAGGAATCTAAAAGGAAGACAATGCCCAAACTAGATATCATATACCACCAAGTCAAACCTCAAATACCAGGAATCACTTACACCTTACTGAATCGTTGGCCAAAAGGTCCCATTGAGACCCTTAAACATCACAGATTCTTGCCAAGTTTGCTTTCCACAACATGAAGGTAAGACCTATTACTGACAACACCATCTTATGCCATCAAACAGAGAAGTGAAGCTGGTGCCTAAATAAGAGTTTCATCACTACCAAATGGCACTGAGTGGCGTAAGGTAGTCTGAAAACTACCAGAGAAAGGTAATCATCATTACCACCCGGATACAAACCCTTGTAAAAAGTTTTGTGTGGTGGCTTTTGGTTGCCTGGTAAGAGTGCTTCTGTTGGCAACTGTGTGGCAGATTGCAATAGATGTAGGCTAGGGGAAAACGCTGAGTGGCTGAGTGGCGCTTCAGAAAATAGGGAAGGGATCCTTTTCACATTTAGAGGTGGAGTCAATAGGAAGTTGGAGGTGAATTGGGAACAGGGTATCCTGCAAGTTGATCGCAGTAAGGCCAAGAGCTGTCTGGGGAAACAGAGATGAAAAGGCTGGAGGGACTGGAGTCTGAAGCGAGAGTCTGGGTCTCCAGTTACTGAAGCTGAGGTAGGAGGAGGGTCATCTGTAAGCAGACTGTTTCCTGACTGAGGCTGGGAAGGGAGAGATGGTAATGTAGGACAGGAAGGACAGTGTGGTTCACCTATCTGAATCTCTCTTCCCATGTAGCCTGTGGAGGGGTTCCAGGTAGTAACAATGATGAGGGCTGAGAGAGTCCACAGAAAGTAGGAAATCTGGGTCAATTCTGAGATTTGGAGTATGCTACCCTTCTCCCGTGCCATGGAGTTAGAGAGGGCCTACAGGCCCTTGCAAACATGCCTTTACTGGGCCCAAGACTGTAATGGAAAACAAGTCAAAATTGCATTTCTAAGTCCCAGCTTGGTGGTTGTCCCAGATGCTGAGTATTCTTAGGTATCTGCAGCTGATACAAAGGAGGGGAGGAAGTAAGATAAGTGAATCTTCTGAGAATTTGGTGGAGTCTAGTAGGAACTGGAGAGAGTGTGGGGGGAGAGGCCTCTGTAAGCAGAATGCATAAAGGATGTGGGTGAGATTAGAGAGACTGTATTGGAGGCCAGGAAAGATAATGGAAATGTTCCGGTGAGGCTCCTCGGGATCCCAGAAGGAAAGTGTTTCTAGATATCTGGGGCTGACATAAAGGGATGGAAATAAGCAAGAAAGAGGATACAGAGAAGGTCCATAGGAAGGAAGAATGCTGGGTCTGCAGCAAGCTTTGGTGAAGTATCCTGGAAATGGAGGTAACATCGGAGAGCAGGATCCTGTAAGTGATCTGCTACAGCGCTGAGGATAAGACTGGAGAAATTGTAATGGAGGACAATGGAGAGTAAATATCATCCACCCGATTTCCAGCCAGGTATGGCCACTGGTTTTCAGGTGTGGAGATAGGAGGACAGGTCCCTGCTAGAAGTTGAGGGTGTGTGTGTGTGTGTGTGTGTGTGTGTGTGTGTGTGTGTGTGTGTGTGTGTGTGTTATTGGCCTTTTTTTTGTTTGGTTGATTTTTATTTTGTGGATTTTTTTTTTTTGGCTTTGTTTCTGTTTTGGGAGAGAGAACTCATCGTTAATGTTTCTGCTCATAAACAAGTTCCCCTCTCAGCCTTGATCACAGGAGCCTTTTGTAGTTATGGCCGGTGAATGCAGAAACAAATGCTGTGCAAGGTTCTGAGAATAAGTAACCGTTGAGTGGATAGACCTAAGCTAGACATCCACAATACCTTTTCGAGGTCACAGGAAGCATTGTGGAGGGTAGGGTGGAAATAACCAAAGAGTAATTTGATGAAGAGGGTTGTGAATTGCTATCCTGGGCTTGGCATACCTGATACAATAACAACTGTGAGTGCTTGTTCTGGATCTGAATAAGAATCAAGGGGGAGGCCTAATGGGGTTTTGTCTGTCACAAGGACAACTATTTGGGTGTTTATTGATAGTTAGGGGGGAGGTATGTTGTCTTCAGTGGGTAAGTCCCATGCTTCATTGGATAAGTGCAAATCCATTTTCACACTAATAACTCTTAAACTCAAATGAGTCACAAAAACAAAAGAAAAGAAAATGATATAAAAACAAGACAGGTTCTTGAAGGAAGGATGCTGAGTTGATGCAGGGCGGGGAGTAAAAGAAAATAGGGTAGTGAGTGTGATCATAATGCATTATGTATGTATATGGCATTGTCAAAGAATAAATTCAATAAAGAGGTAGTTCCAAAGGATCATACAGCATAATCTAGTTGATGTCATCATAGTGATTACAAGGTTGGTCCAACAAACTAGTCAATAATGTAATATCACACAAGTTAGAAATTACATGAAACAAAAGCACTATGCTGTAAGTGACATTACCTTCAATAATCTGTAAAGATTATTATTTAATTATGCAACTTGAATATGACTTGGATTGTTTATTACCTGAGAAACAAAAAACCAAAAAGTAATAAAAGATATAAAGCCACAAAAAAAAAAAGAAATTACATGATCTCAATAGATACAGAAGTCTTTTGACAAAACGTAGTTTGTCATGATAAAATCTCTCTCTCTCTCTCTCAACAAAAACAAGGAACATTCCTCAATATACTAAAGGTTGTATATAACAAGCTCAAAGTTAAAATTATACAAATGAAACTATGATCAGGAATGAAGTAAGAGTTCTACTCTCTACTCTTGCTCAGTATTGAGCTTGAAGTCTCAGCCAGAGCAATAGGTAAGAGAGCAAAGCAAGTTACAAGTTGCAAAGAAAGAAGATAAATTATCTTAGATTCAGAATATATGATTCTAAAGAAAAAATACCCTAAGGAGTTTGGAAAGCTGGTAGATCTCAAAAGCACTTTGAGCAAAGTAATGGCATAGGAAATCAACATACACAAATCAATGTCAGTAATGAACACACTGAGAAAGAAACCAAGAAAATAATTTCATTCACAGTTACCTCAAAAACAAAAACTAAAAATAAAGCCAATTATACAACCCATAAAAATAAACCTAGCCACTACTGGAATTTCTCTATAAGCTAAAAATAGACATGCTGTGTGATACAAGTATATTATTCCTGGCTACATATTTAGAAGACTGTTAAGTCAATGGACAACAATGAGCATAATATCTACATACCTATATTTATTGAGGCATTGCTCATAACAGCTACATTGTAGAAATAGCTTGGCTATCACAGGTGAATGGAAAGCAGGTTTTCAGAGTTTTTTTCCCACCACAAAGAATAACAAAATTGTATTATTTGCAGAAAAATAGATAAAATGGGATCATCATATTACTTAAGAGAATCCAGGAAGGCAAATCTGGCATTTTCTCTTATATATTGATTCTAGTCTAAAAATATGAAGGTGGATGCAGGATATATGTGATGAAAGCACACTATACACATGTTCATGTGTAATTAATTATATTGGTAAACTGGTAAAGAGTTTTTTTAAAAACTGCTATAAGAAAAGTTATAGAATGACATGACCTGTGGTGTTTTAGAATTTGTTACAGAATCTAAACTAAACTTGTATTTTTGAGGCCATAATAATTGACAAATAGCTAACAAAAAAGAACATCTTTCAGATTTAGCACTTTTCAGATCATATTTGAACACATTATATAGACAATGTTAATATGTTTTGTGCATCTAAGACAATGATCTCTTTTTAGGGACAGTTTTAAATAACATATCCACACTTTCAACATTTCATCATACAATCTTTCTAGAATGATTGCACCAATTTACTATAATAAGTACATTTATAAAATAACCTTTTCAACAAAGGCTGATCTATGCTAGTTATCATTGGTTTTGTTCATGTAGGAATTAAAAAGTTTAGTGACCATATTTTGGAGCTTTTCAAGTTTTTTGTATGCATATTTTTATATATATTATTGTTCAAATTTCTGTGTTTTTGTCATACTTTTTCCCCTAAATGACTTCTAAGAAGCATTTGTTCATTATGAATATTTTGTTTTATTCTTTCAAATATTGTTCCAATTTAATAGTTTCTGAACTCGAATCCCAGCAAACAAAATAACAAATAGAGATTTCACAGTTCTCAGAAAGACAGCTGATACTAAAATAATGAGAAAAGCAAGATTCTAGAATAGTGCTGAGAAAATGGAAGGCTTTCACACTGTTGGTGAATGTTAAGTTATTCTAGCTATTGGAAATATAAGTACCACAAAGATAAAAGTACACAGTTCTAGAGACCAATAATCTCCCTCCTGGGCACTTACTCTGAAGATCTGAAGTCAGTTTGTAGAAGAGATGACTTTACTTCTATGCTTACTGCAGCACAATTTACAATAGCAAAGGTTGAACTGAACCTGCATTCATCAGGTAAGTGAATAGATAAAGATAATGTGATTTTATTTATAGTATACATGTATATATTCATGTATATATATGTGTACTTACATTTATTCAAATTAGACTGCTGTGGGATAATGCTCTTGTACACTATAAAGATTTGTCACTTGTATTGGTTTAAGAAAATGCTGATTGGTCAATAGCCAGGCAGTAAGTATTGGCTGGGTGACCAGACTAGGAGAATTCTGGGAAGAGGAAAGGCAGAGAAGCAGTCACCAGCCAGATGCAGAGGAAGCAAGATGGGAATGCTGGACTGACAAAAGGTACCAAGACATCTGGCTAAACATAGGTAAGAAATATGGATTAATTTAAGTGTAAGAGATAGTCAGTGGCTGAGCATTTATAAGTAATATTATGTTATATCTATAAGTAATATTAAGCCCCTAAGTCAATTATTTGGGAAGTAGCTGCTGGTTATTTGAAAGTTTCTGGCAGGACAGAAACTTCCAACTACAGTGGACTAATACTCTGTCCTTGAAAAGAAAACCTTTTGTTATTCCTAAAACTATTGAGAAATATATTGATACTTTATGCTAATTGACATAGCTGGACTAAGAAAAACTCCAGTGTCTGGCTCTTTCTGACAACGGAGTTTGAAGCCTCCAGGAAAACAGACACAGAACAGGATGATGTTTGCAGAGGCAAGAGAGTGGGAAGGATTATGAGATGTGGAATAAGGTTCAAATCTCAGACTGGAAGAATGCTTTTTTTTTAAGACTCATTGCCCAGCATGGCAAATATTTATACTAACAGTGTATTGTACATTTCAAAATTGCTGAGAGTTAATTTGAAGTGTTCTAATCACAAAATGATGTTTGAGGTACATCAATCAGCTTAATTTATTCCTTCCATATGTACTCACAAATCAGAGTATTGGCTTGTACCCTACAAACATAATACGCTTATCAGCTGCCAGTTAACAATAAGATAGAATGGAAAAGAAATAACTGTGGCCACTTCTTCACACAATGTAGTAATTCTATCAGCAAAACATTGAATAACCAAGGCTGTATGTCTTCCACTAAACTTAGTTAGCTTGAATGATGTTTAATCTATTATCCATGTAAATATTTTATATCTCAAAGTGTGAAGGTCTACTTCATTCTGAAAACACTGAAATGGACTTATTTGCTTACTAAGACAGATACTTTATTTCAACCACAAATACTTTTATGTAATCCTCTAAAAGTGTTGAGTGATCCTTAATTTTTTTTTCAGTGAAACATGAAAGTGGCACCACCTGTAACAAAGGCTGGTACAATCACAGGTTAATTAGACAATATGTCTTTGACTCTCAACTTACCAAAATAGTTGGTTTGGTTTTTATGTGTTCATTAAAATTATTTTGTTACGAAACAGTTGTTTTGAGATCCAACAATTTTGCTAGTATTTTTCTTTTCTTTTTTTTTATTTAAAAAGTTTTTTTTCTATATCTTCCACTGCTCCCCATCCCTCCTCTCCTCCAATTCTTCCCTCAGCCTCCCCCCATCCCATAATCCCATCCATTCTCCAAGGAGGGCAAAAACTCCCAGAATGACCCAGTTTGGTCTGGCATATACAGTTGAGGTAGGTCTACCCCATCCCAGTATCAAGACTGAGTTAGGTGTTCCTCTGTAGGGAATGGACTCTGAGATGTCAGTTCATGCACCAGGAACATACTGATCCTACTGCACAAGGCTCCACATACTACCCACGCCATTCAATAGTCATCTACCTTTGGAGGGTTTAATTCCTTTTCATGAAGGTTTCTCAGTGACTATTTCAGAGTCAGTGAGCTCCCAATAGCTTGGGTCAGCCATCACTGTGGGTTTCCTCTTTATGATCCTGATCCCTTTCTGGTGGTGCCATGTTGGTTTTTATGTTGTTATATATATTCTTGCACTGGCATCTGCTCATTGCTTTCTCGGATCACTGCAGTATTTGTATCTCAGGGAGCTGATTTTGGTGCAATCTGTTCTGGATGTGTCTATGTCTTAAGAAGCCTCTCTTGGTCCAGTCTGGGTTCTTGTTCAACTTAGAGGTAGTATGTTTTGTGTCACAGTGACCTGTACTTGGTGTAATAAGAGCTGACTGATTCTGTGTCTCAGGGATCCACTCTTGGTCCAATATGAACTCTTGATACAGAAGGAACTCTTGATCCAATATGTGCTGGAGAGTTGTGGGTCTCAGGTACTCCTCTTAATCCAGTAGGTGCTGACACACTGCAGGTCTCAGGTAGCCACTCTTGACCTAGTAGCTGCTGAGGAACTGAGGGTCTTATGTAGCTGCTCTTGATCTAATAGGAACTGAGGAGCTGTGGGTCTCAGGGAACCTCTCTTGAACCAACAGGTGCTGGAGGACTCTTGGTCTAATGGGTACTGAGGATCTGTGGATCTCAAGTTGCCAATGAGGTTGCTAGGTGATGGGGTGGGTTGGGGATTGGGTGGGTTTTTGTAGTTGGAAGTGTCCAGCAAACTGGATTTTACTGGAGTTTCTGGCCTACAGGGGTTTTCCTTGCTGGCCTGGATTTAGTAGAGAGATGAATAGGAGTGGGGTTCCAAGGGTTGTGGCCCAGGTCCTGGGACCCAGAGACTGGGCTCTCTGCCTGGGCTGGGTAGAGTGTCATTCACCTCTTGGTTCAATGGGTGCTGAGTGCCACTATTTTTTTTTCAGACAGGTAGACTATGATCTGCATTTTATAGAAGATAAAATAGAAGATGAGGCTTAAAACAGCTAGATAGTTCACCCGAATCTAAGAGCTACTTACATTGAATTTTCTACTGTGAGCTAGTATTATGTCAAGGAATCTCATTACTCTGTACTATTAAGAAGTCTGTTGTCCACAGAGGCAAGAACTCATTCCTAAATACGCTGTTATTTTTCTCTTCTGTTTTACTAATGAATCAATTTTAGTATTTATTTTGCTGCTAGAGCTGAACTTTAGATTGTGATTAGACATTGTGTGTATCAGTGATTGTTTCTAGAGATAAGAGGTGAAGATGTTTGCAATTCATAGTTAAAATTTGCCAGCTGTTTCTCCGATGTGAGAGCTGGGAGACAGAGTCAAGAAATTGGTCCTTCATCCATGTCTGGATGTCTTAGTCCATATCTTTCCTTCAGAAGGCACATACTCATAAGAAAATCTTTATGTTACAGGTTAATCTATGAAAGAGGATATAACTAACTTATCCTTCAAACATTAAAGCAGTTTAATTTATTCAGAAAGTATGGATGATTCTATAATGTTTTAATATATCATATTCTTATACTTTGTAATTGGGAAATTTTTGTTGAAGACAGAATATACATGGGAAAATCATCAAAATATTATTAAATTAAAAATATATTATGCAGGTTGAAAATCTGTGAAGTCTCGTAATATATTGTATATTTAATAAAATCAGAGGACAGAATATTAGAGGACAGAACCATATCTCTAGCCTTTTTTTTTGTTTGTTTTTTCAAGACAGGGTTTTCTGTGAAACAGTCCTGGCTGTCCTGGAACTTGTTTTGTAGACCAGGCTGGTCTCAAACTCACAGACATCCTTCTGCCTTTGCTTTTCAAGTGCATGCATCACCACTGCCTGGCTTGTGTGGGGCCAATTATTGCATGAACTCTAGCTAGCTTGTAATAAAAACCTGAAGCCAGATATTGGGGAAAAACTAGAATATCAGAAGAGGAAATAAACTACAGTCAATTCTTACCCAGCCAACTTCTCAGGCTCAACAGAGTAAAATCAAGGGTCCTCAGCCTGACTAGTTGCTTCTCCAAAATGCATGAATTTCTGTTTTCTCCTGCCTTATATACCTTCCCTGCCTAGCTGTTTCACTTCCAGTTCAACTCTGTATCATTATCCTAGAGTGAGGATTAAAGGTATAAGCGCCTACTGCTTGGCTGGTAGGCCTTTAACTCACAGAAATCCAGAAAGTTCTCTGTCTCCTCAGTGATGAGATTAAAGGTTTGGGTCACCACTCAATTATTCCCTGTGATAGAATTAAAGGTGTGAGTCACCACTTTGGTATCCTGAGTGATGAGATTAAAGGTATGGGTCATCACTCTCTGACCTTCACGGCTTGACTGTAGATGATTCTGTTCTCTGACATTCCAAGCTGTTTTTATTAAATATACAATATATCATCCTAGTGAAAGTCAGCCAGGACTGGAATGAGACTTTATTATTAAAAAAAAAGAGAAATGAAAAGTGAAAGAGAGAGGCAGTGGACACAGAGAGGAGGGGAGTTTTTGGGGGTGGAGTGGGGGGGGAGGGAGGGAAGAGAGATATTAAAGACCAAAGCAACACAAAGTCTGTCCTTTTGACAAGTATGTTTTGGAGAAGCCAAAGGCAATACATATATACGAAGAATGAATTTTGTGCACAAATCTGTGGGGGTTTTTTCTAGTCCTTACCTGTCCTATCCATAAGAAACCCATGTTGTGGTAATGGTGCTATGATTAATAAAATATAGTTCACAATAAGGAAAAATAATACCAAAAGGCAGATTGACAATCAGCCTACTGGCTCCTTAGCTCCATAATAGAAATGCAGCAAACTGGGTTGGAATTTGAGCTTTGTATCGTGATAAAGAAGGATGCAGCTACAGGCAAGAGTGTGAATGATAGGGAAGGGTAAACTTGCCCTCTATAGAGCCTAAGGCTTACCCGGGGGCTTGTTGCTACTTCTGACTTGTTTGGGCCATGCTAATGTAAGCCACATTTTCATCTTAAAATCAATTAAGCATCAATATCTGCTGTTCTGTTTGTCACTCTGGACACATCCATTGCCTATAGAGAAACCCAGGTCTCCATGGGCTAGAAAAGCTTGTTTTTTCTCCCCATGTCTGTGCAAATACTAAAGACAATGTCACTGCTATTTTATTATGCCTCAAGATGATCCAGGATTAATAAGGCACCCTTTTTTTGTGGTTTCTATCTTTTACCAACCATACACTGCACCCTTTGCAATATATTTGCTGTGTAATTTGTATCATTAAAAGGTCACATTGGATAGATAGTCTTTTAGGGGATTTCAACTGTGATCAAATATGTGATAAAATTAGGAAGCAAATTAAATTTCCATTAAGGAACTTAAACTACAAATGAGTGAAGCCCTACTCAGGGACACTGCGTGGCTTCCATCACACATAAGCTTCTATTGACATACTCATCCTTCAGTCTCATTCCTTGGTTGTATAGAAAGTAGATGCATTGCAGTGTCTTAGCTGTGAGTATAGCTGCTGGCCTTAGCCTTGTGTTCATAGCATACAGCGCTTTTCAGAGAACATTAATTTTTCTCATTTGTAGGACAAGACAGTCTAAAAATAGGTATTTTATTTATAAAGTAAATTGTAATTTTTTTTGATAATGCAGAGTAAAAGGCAAGCCTGTAAAAATTGTAGCTGATTAGAGTCTGTGTGTTTTTGACCTCTACACTCTTAAAAGCTCCAAAGCTGAACAAATAAACATGCTTAATTTTATTTTTTCTCTAATTAGTGAAATCATGGTGTTTTGTGGGCAGGGTGCCTGTCTCCTGTTGCTCTTTTAATTGTTAGGTAAAAGAAATGCCTCCTTATTCATCTCTGTTTTTGCAACAATCTTATTTCCCTTTGCAAACAGCAGGGTAATTTTTGGTATGTAGTGCTGGTAATCAAAGTATAAAAACTCTGTTTTGATGCAGAGCAAGAGAGAAACAAGGAGGGACAGAGAGAGATTGAATGTGTCAGCCAAATGAATAAGATATGCCTCACTGGGCGGTAAGTTGAAATAGAAGCAAATAAATTCAGGTGCAACTAGCTATGGACTCCATTTTCTTCTGCTTTGTACATTTGTGGTGATTGCAGGCGGCCGCAGAAGATGGAAAAGATAAAAGTCAATGTCTGCCAGAAAGTTTAGGTCCTTTGTATTGAGGATGAAGAATGGCCTTTGGGGAGTACATAAAGTTCTTCAAAGGCTGCAATGTTCTGCATACCAAGCAGCCTCACTGGACAGATTCCCTTCAGAAATGCTGAGCAGTGGAGCTGTTGGCAGTTGCCAACATAGACTGCTAGCAAGGAGGTGCTCACTGATGAATGATTCATCTTTGTTAATGCCAAGCAGAATACTGTTCTTGCTTGGGCTGGGGTTATGGAAGGTACGGATGCCAGAAGTCAGTACATACATTTGAAGGTTTAATTTTTGCCTGGCAGTGATACAACTTGCAGTGCCTGGTCTTTTATCTTTATTGACCAATTCTTTGGCTTTTTACTTTACTATAAAATGCTTCTGTGACAGCATCATATCACAGACTTTGTCACTGCCTACCTAGGGAATAAATGGGATTTTCTGGGTCATAGCTGCTGTATGAAACCACTGGGGATGGAAAATGGCTTATTAGCTATTAGCACTAATTTCTCCCTCATGTTATATTTTTCTACATATCTCTTTATATTTTACTGTAAGTAAATATCTTTAGAGATTTCATACGCTGTGGGAGTGGTACTGAGGACATATTGTTCACTATTTAATCATATTTTTGAACATGTAATATTATTTTAATTTGCAGAAGATTTGCAGACCAACTAAGCTGTTTAATAGCTTTATGGGAAATGAATACAACGAGGTTATTTCTAGTTTCTGTTTTTTTGAATGTTATATTTAAAACTTTATTTAAAATAATGATCGGTAACATAGTCTGTCTTTTAACGATTATTTTGAGAATTGGAAATGTTTTTTTATGTTTTAATTGTAAATTTTGTGAACAAAAAATAAGCTTTTGATAAAAATGTCCTAAAAGCAAATATCACAGAAAAATTAATGGTGCTCTTATTTCTTAGGAAACATATATAATTCAGTACATAGTTTAATGCTTGAAACAAATCTTTAAAGATGTGTGCCAAGATATTACAATAAAAACTTCAATTATTGGGACATCATATTCCCATGTCCTATTAGTTAACTTACTGAAACTTCACCACATGTACTTAAATATAGAAGACAGATGAAGCATCCTACTAACAGCAAAAGTACAGATTTATAAAACATAAACATGGCCAGGATAATTATACCTTTGTGTCAATAGACATCTTTTTAATAACTCTGGAAGTTCTGAAAAATATCTGTATCTATTTATCATCACCTCTATATCATTTTGTATATATTAAATTCTTTTGAAAAATTGCTTTGAGTCAGACAGTTAATATTAAGAATTGTAGCATATCTTTATTTTTTTCTTGTCCCAGGAGATAATGTTTGTTATTAAGGCTTATTTCCTAATGGCTTGGTGGTTTTAAAATATCACCTTAAGTGTCACATATATGCAGATGGCTGAGGTTGGTTATGTAGCTTGACCTACTTGGAGGACTTCTAACAGTGGAAGCAAAGGCTGTCTCCAATGCTTTTTGGGAACTGTTTCTCATACTGGGTTGCCTTGCTCAGCCTTAATACATGGGGGGCAGTACTTAGTACTACCTCAACTTGATATGCTATGTTTTGTTGATACCCATGGGAGGTTTCTCCCTTTCTGAACAGAAATAGAGGAGGAGTGGTATGGGGAAGGGGCAAAGGGGAGGTGTGGGGGGGGAAGGAGAAAGGCAGAGGTAGGGGAAACTATAGTTGGGATGTAAAATAAATAAATTTAATTAAAATATTGTATTACCATTCAAAATAAGTAAAGCCATTAAAAAATTTGTAGAGGATTTACCCTAAAGATGCACAGTCACACTCCAAAGGCATTAGCTCAACTATGTTTATAGCAGCGTTATTTGTGATAGCAAGAACCTGGAAACAACCTAGATGTCCCTCAACTGAAGAATGGATTAACAAACTGTGGTACATCTACACAATGGAGTACTACTCAGCAGTAAGAAAAAATGATATCCTAAAATTTGCAGGCAAATGGATGGATTTGGAGAATATCCTCCTGAGCGAGGTATCACAAACCCAGAAAGATAAGCAGGAGATGTACTCACTCATTAGTGAACTTTAAATAAAAAGCCAAGCACACTCAAGCTGCAAACCACAACCACTGAAGAGCTTGGGATCTGAAACATCTTAAACTGGTATCTTGGAGCCTATTCCCTCCAGAGGAACATCTAACCCAGTCTTGATGTTGGGATGAGGAAAGCAGATCTGCCTGGAGTTGATGCTGGACTAAGCCATCTTGGGACCTTTGGATCTCCTTTCCTTGCTGGGGAGGAGATGAGGGGATGGAAAGAAGAGATAGTGACTGGGAGGAGCGGAAGGGGGAAAGGATTTTAAACAAGGGGACACTTGGATATAAAATGATACTTTATCAAAAATAAATAAATAACCCCATAGTAATAGGAAAAGGAAAAAAATATTTTTAGGATGAAATAAGAGATGTTTCTCTACTGTTTGTAGGATATTACAATACTCTGAATGCTATATTTCCTCTCAAGCATGAGATGCAGAATTTATATTTAAAGAAATATCTGACAGGTTAAAAGGATGAATAAAATGTTACGTGATAAGATAACATTAAAATTAAAATGCACTTTGTTGAAACTATCTAATGTAAACACTATATTATGCTTATAGTCTTTGTATTTGATCAAAAATATAAGCTACTTTATTTTTGTCTCATGTCTGTCAAAATTATCTCTGTTGGTCACATAAAACAAGGCATGTCCTGCTCATTTATATTCTCTACTATGTTTAAATGATCAATGTTAGAAATATTGTCAAAGATTGCTTTAAGCTTGCTGACCTGTTTTAATGATTGAGTATTCAGAAAAGTTGAGATTTTTATTCATAGGTTGACCCTTTCATGCATTTCAGAGGTTGTTTGAGTTATGTACAATTTCACCATTGGTGGTTGAAACACTTTGGAATCAGTGAAGTGTTCCTTCTATCTCTTTTACATTCTCTTACTATTCATAACACCGTCAGTTTCTAATGATCCCCAAATGGTGTGTGTTGGACCATGTGAAATAAGTCTTTTTCATTGCTGTGCACCTTTCCATTAATGACTAAATATTTCCAGTCCACGTTCTTGACTAAAAATTCTCATTCTCTCTGCTATTTACCATATGGCATGGGCATTTGTTTTGACCTCTTTATTGCTGTTTGTATTTATGAGGTTGGCCATAATGGAAGATGCTGTGATGGTTAAATATTGACAGATGGAGGTCTCACAATTATTCCTTACTACTACAGTAATGTCACCCAGGATTATTCTCTGGCCTCCACACTTATTGCACAAATGTGCACATGCACTCGATTCCATACCCACATACATAAGAGAACACACACACATATTTACATATGTATACTCACACACACACAGAGACATAGAGTCTGAGCTATTGTAAGCTCACTGACTCTGCAATGACAGCTGGGGAACCTGCATGGAATTGAACTAGTCCCTCTGAATGTGGATGACCGTATAATGATGTGGGTGGTTTGTGGGGCCTCTGGCAGTGGGACCAGAGTTCATTCCTGGTGCATGAACTGGCTTCTGAGAGCACATTTCCTACAGAGAAACACCTTGCTTTCTCTTGATACTGGGAGGAGGGGCTTGGTCTTACCTCAACTGGATATATCAGACTGTATTGACTCACCCTGGGAGTTCTTATCCTCTCTGAGGAAAACATGGGGGAAGCTGTGTGATGACTTTCAGGAAAGAAGGGTGAAAGGGGGAACAGTGGTGGGTATGTTAAAAAAACATTTATTTACTTTTATACAAAAAAGTAAAAAAAAAATACATCTAACCCCCAGTAACTGTTATCTGTTAATCTTTCTCTTCTTGCAGCAATTTCAATGATATCTTTACTCAAATTGAATCCTGCAATTAAGTATCACCTCCATTCCTTTCAAATGCTTCAACTTTTTTGCTTTTATTTTATCATGCTTGTCTGCAAAATTGCTTAACTTAAAATCAGCTCTCTGTATATGGAAATAAACACTTATCTCCTGAGGGTTTTTTTTTTTTTTTAACATTCTTACCTTTGGACATGATTCCAATTATAGTTTATTTCCTGGGTGATTATTACATACTATTTGTATTAGTGATCCATGCCATGTAACATATTACCACAACATTTAATAGCCTAATAGTATAAATAGCATTAATTACACAGGTTCAGACGATCAGATATTTGAATGTTAATTTAAAAAAAAATCTAAGATCACAGTCTTCTGAGGCTTCCATGGAGAAGTGTTTATTTCTTTTCTCTATGTAGTTTTCTAATTTTTGTAATTATAATATAATTATATCAGTTTCCCTCTTCCCTTTCCTCCTTCCAAACCCTGCAACATACCTTTTCTATATTATTTTTAAAATTCATAGTCTCTTTCTTTAATTGTTTTATAGACATACACATTTCTAAATATATGAATATAACCACTCAGTTGTATAATGAGACTTGTATATACATATTTCCAAGCTTGATGATCTGGTATTAGATAAACAATTGATGTCTTCTTCCCTGGGGAAGAAACTTTCTCCTACTCTCAGAATTCCTGAATTGCCTGTAGTTCAGTTTATGGTTAGAACCTCATGGGTTCACATCAATGATAACATGTCTACTGGTGTCATCCTCATTCAGACATATTAGTGAGACTTCATGGGTTTAGTTTCTCATTCTTCTGGCTCTTATAATCTTTCTGTCTCTGTTCCTGTTATGATACCCTAGCCTTAGATTTAGGTTATGTTGCTAATGTATCTGTTGGGACTGGGCCCCACAGCATTTTGATTAGTTGTGGTTTTGAGTAGTGGTCTCCATATATTGCAGAGAAAAGCTCCCTTGATAAGGGGTGAGAACTTCACTAATCTTTGGGTATAAAGATATTTAAGATGTAGTTAAAGATTATGTTGATTTAGTAACACAGTAGTTGTATGTTTTCTCCAAGACTGATAGCTTCAGTAGCCTCACAGCCTCCTGTAGTTGGGTAGGTTTTCATCCAGGAATTATTTCCCTCTTGTTGAATGTGTCTTACATCCAAGAGAGCTGTTGGTTACTACTTTACCAAAGTATGCATACCACTATTGCATCTTTAGTGTTACCCTGTCATGCTGGTGGTTGTGGTTCATAGGTATTACAGCTGGATAGGACTATTGGTTGCCTCTCTCATTGAAGAGCTTGTAAAGTGAATTCTGGTACCAGAAAAGTTAATTATCAGAGATTAGGTGCTCAGATCAGTTATAGTTCAGAGGCCTTTGGGCCCCATGTCTAAAGTTCATGTGTCTTCAGCAATAGGGACTTATCTTCCACTTTGGGGGCCAACCAAGAGAAATATCCATGTCTTATAATGTTTTATGAGAACCTTGGGTAACCCTGACCTACTCTGGGGTTTTTGATGACTGGTACTGTGATTTTTTTAGTAGGTAGTCTTTGACTCTTGAAGGGAGCATTGTTAGCGCAAATGAGAAATTTTCATTTAAACTATGTATGTATATTTATATATCAATTTACATACCCTATAGGTGTTTTAGGCAGATGGTTAATAGTGTGATTATTTATATTTTCAGATATTGTTATTGTTTTTTTGCTCTCCTCCCTCCTTTTGTATTTGTTTCTGTTCCCTCTCTCTAATTAAAACCTCCATTTTCCCCATCTCTCTCATCAGATCACTTGTATCCTGTTATTCGCCTCTCAATTTCAGAGTGGATCTATTTGTGAGTTCATAATTGGTCATAAGCTTTGTTTATTTTTTTACAGGCTTCTCACAAAATATGTTATTTCTTCAAATATGGAACTTCCCAAAGAACATTTAACATGGATAAGAGAAACTGAAGTCACAGTCATTTTGAAAAGTAATTTTAGGGCTGGTATTCCTTGACTGCCATTTTATATGTATTAGAAATGAATCAGTAGGTTCTCTCATGTTTAGATAGAGCTATCACAGACACATAGGGCGGAAATCTTAGATGCTTTCTTTCATACCATTATTTTTCTCCTTAGTTTTCTAAATCTTCTTTTTTCTCTTTTTTCACTTTGGTCTGGTGATGTTTATTCCCACTGTTGAAAACTTGGGGATAACCTTGAAAGATAGCTACAGCTTGTCACAACAGTATGTACCAGTGTGTTCCACCAACACTTCCTTCCTTCTTCATGCTTTGTGGATAAGTTATATTTCTGAACCTTCCTGAGGACCAACTTTCCACTTAACCAACATAGCACACACTCTCTTGTTGGCTTAAGGCTCTCACTTCAATAAAGTCCTTCATTCTATTGTCAATCTTCTTTTACATCATCATGTAATTTTTTTATTTCTTAAAAAACTGACTGACACACCTTTTTAGTACCATTTCCTAGTTTAATTTTTTTGCTTGAACATAACTTGAAAATGTCTTCCTATAGAGTATATAAATATGCTCTGTAATAATTGTATTTAATTGAAACTGTGCTTGTCTCTTGGTATCTAATTTTTTAAACACTATTTTTAAAGATAGTAATCATGTTATGATACTTAACAAAAAGGAGATGATTTTGTGAAGATTAAAAAATTCAGAATATCAGTGCATTGCTCAACCCTCATCGGAGAAGTTTCTCCTCACAATAGATAGTAATTGTCCATGAGCCCCAAACTGGACAATGTGCAGAGCTAAGAGTCTTTGAAATAATCACTCTTGAATGGGATGTTTTTATCACATCTTTTCCCTGAGGGTTTAGGGATCTATGGAAAAAGAGGACAGAAGAATTATGGAGATCAGAGGTGGTGGACAATTTTAAAAACACAGAATTTTCCAGATGCAGTAAGGCAGATGTGTGTATGAACTGACAGATGCCATCCCTGAATGCATAAGACCTGCACAAGCTTTAGCTAGACAAAATCTCAGCATGGAGAAAGTAAAGTGGGCACAGGGCCCCACCTCTAAACCAAGAAACTTGACAAATGAGCATCACTGAGAAAAAGAAAACCAATTTTCTTCAATGGAGTGACACTGGGTATAAAAGCCACATTCCAGGGCAGGCTTCACACTCATGAATAGCTGGACAATGCAAATGGAACTCCATATTTTATAGTGGCTCCTCTCCTTCCATTTCTTCCCTCCCTCCATTCCGTTTTTCTTTCTTTCCTTTCCTTCTTTCAAAGAAAAAAAATGAAATTGCATGGGTGAGGAAAGACAACTTAGGGGACAGGAAAGAATATGGTGGAAATATTCTGCATGGAATTCTTAGAGTTATAAAAAAATAAATTTTAAAAATGACAAGAGAAAATATTTCAAACAAATACCAAGAAGACTAGATCTGGACAGCTCACTTGTGCCTTTCAGCTTCTGTAGAACAACAAGCAAAGTCCATCAAGTGGAAAATTATTGGTTTCTCAGTGACACGCAGACTTTAGGTAGCAACCAGCCCTGTGCACTGGTAGACACAGTCTTTCTGTCCCATGCTGTAGAATGGCAACTTTCTCTTTGAAATACTTCTTAAATCTTACAGATAAAAAAAGTTGTGGAAATTTTTGATCTGTAAAAGAAAAGAGAGCCTTTTCTATCATGAGTGATGAATCAGGTAAAACTTTCTGATCACATTGCTCCTGAGACATCTATGCATGCATTTACACGGACTTATATAGACGTTTCTTGAAATTGTAATTTGTCTGCTATAGAATAAAGATGTTCAAATGAGTTTTAATCTTCATAGGACCAAGAAATTCTTTCCGTGGGTTAGGGTGTTGCCACTCAGGTAGTATTTATGAGTGCTTGGAATATATATGTGTGGAATGTCTTTATAAGCTGTCATTTAAATAGGGTTTCACGACAACAAAAGCAATCCCCAGTACTGTCTGGGTTGTTAACAACAACAACATAAGTCTAGATTTATTATCTCTTGTAAAATTGCAGTGTTCTTACTGCTTTGCTTACCAAAAAAAATGTATTTGTTTCTCTAGGGAACCACCCATTCCTGAAAGAGAGAAGTGGAAATCAAAAGGGAGGTGCTACCAACTTGTTATTTACAATGATTCTCATTTTATAGTATCCTTTTCACCAGAGAATCTCTTTTTGGAATTCAGATTTCTCACTGCAGTACTTCTAGCCTTGACTCCTATGCTCTGGTTTGTGTTGAATAACAGCTCACGACTGCTGAGATTTTAGCATTAAGAATTAAATCATTTTTAAAGGCCCAGGAGGATCTGTTCCCCACTGAGAGAAAAATACATGTGAAGGAAAATCAGGATGCAGAAAACATGACAAATGTTTGTTGGAAAGGCAAGCTTGCTACTTATAATACACCACCTTTAACAGTGTGCCTACGATTAACCCTGTGGGAACTGGCAGCACTATCTGAAACTTTAGAGAATATTTGTAGTTTCCAACGGAGCACCCCAAACATAAAGAAGACTTGTGTAATGTACAGTGAAGGGCCTCAAAAAATTGTTTTTGTGAATACTAATTTACCCTCACATGACTTCTATATAGCTGACCCTAATATATCCACTACTTCCTAACTTACAAGTCCTCTCCAATGTGTGTCAATGAAAACATTAATTAATGCAACAACAGAAAGGGCAGAGACCTGCCAAGTTAAAATTTTATGTAATTAGTATTATAATTAACATTTTAATCAGGCATTCAAATAAGTTAAAAACACTAGCAGGGCTCATTTCAGTTTTGAGGAAAAGGAATTCAACATTTTTTTCTATTCTTTATGGGCTGTATATTATAATATAGTTCCATGATTACGATGGGAAGAAGAAATTCATTGCTTCAGTTATCTGTGAATTCATGTAAGACTAGTTTGTTGTTAATGTCAAGTTGAAAACTGTTACTTAATGAACATTTTTTGGAATATATTAAATACAGAGCCTATGTCAGTAAGTGAATTACAATATGGAAATTTTCTTCAAATACTTGTGAGGACAAAAGCATAATTTTTAAAGAAAAATTAAATTGTCACAAAATGATATATCATTGGTTGCAAAGAAAGGAATATAACTCAAAACAGCACATAATGAATGTTCTGTGAAAACAGGATGATAATTTATAGCTGGGTCTTCAAATATATCATTTTATTTGAACACATTGTTATTAGATGTGAAGGTGATAAAGAATATTTAATACTCTGATAACTATTAAAGAAAACAATCACATAAAATGATAAGGCATGAAAAGTCTTGCCACACAATTTACTGGACTAATTCATAAAGTGGTCAAAATAGATTCATACATGGCAGTTACCAAAAGATAGACTGAAATCACATTTTGCTTGGCTTTAATTTCTAGATCATAAAGTTTGGACTGTGAGAACTATATCACATTTGAATTATTGTCCGACTCTTGATTTTCCTAGCTTCTTATGGTAGCATTGTGTGCCACACTCTGCTACAGACTCAACCCTGGCCAGAAAAGACTGTGTAAGCATTTTTTTTTCACCACCATTTGATGTGGAATCTTACTCTGCTGCCAACCAGGTTTGTATCTGCCTGATGTGTGCATTTGGGCCCATTGGGAACTCTCAGTCATATTAGAATCCATCTTTCTATGCTGTTTTAACAAGCTATGATGCTAGACCTGACTCAAAGCCTAAAACTTTACAGAGAAGTCTTTTTAGTTATTCAGATGAATATCTCACTTTCTAATGAATACTTAAAATTTTGAATTACAATTTAATTTTCTAACATCATTCAACACTCCCAAATTCCAGTAAAACTTCTGTTAGGGAGAGGTAATTTTCTATAGCCCAAATTTGTATAATAGGCCAGAGAGTCCCCCTATAAAATCAAAGATTTCTAGAAGCTTGACTCTGAATTTTTATTATATAATCTGTTTCTTTGTTTATATGTGCCTAAATCCTGCTTAAGATTGCTTCAGTCTAAAAGAACACACCAGAACTTCATTTTATCTATAAATGATACCTAATAATCAATGACAATTTTTTTAAGATTGCTATCAATAAATATTAAAATTTAAAGCTGCAAAAACACCCATAAAGAATTAGATATAAATCAGGGTAAAATACCATGTAAATGTAAATGTAGAGAATCATAAGGAAGATAAACGAATGGTTTCAATAATATGGATATATTTCAAGGCAGATTTCCCAATATATGCAAGTCTACTCTATCTCTTAGGTTTAATAAAATATTTTGTAATGAATACATAATACTATTTTTATCAAGGTGAATATTTCACTTTGTGGCAATCATAATTCTCAATACACTTGTGTAATTTATGTATATTTATATCATTTGATTGATCAGTCTGGGTAAAATTTTTATGTGAAGATTATCTTTAAATGAGTCCCAGTTACAGGATATTAAAATTGCCAGCATATGCTTTACCTTTCTTATTGAAGTCTTTGTGGGAATATTCAAATGATCAGATAATTTGTCTACCAGCCCTATAAAAAACAAGTAATTTCTCCTCATTCGTCTTTTCGAATAAGCAAGGACAATACACACAGCATTTGTGTAGCTTTATCAAAATTTGGATGGAATCAAGCTGGGAATTAGTTTATATATTGTTATACAGCTTTATTGCCACCTGCTGTGAAACAAGCCATTATAGTGCTATGTTGCTAGAGACCCATGTCAACTTTATTTGATTCCAAATCACTCAGATTCCTCATTATTAATCAGCTTATAGTATAGCCCTGGGAAAATAGTGCTTTTTGTCAAAATAACTTTTAGAGCAGTGGTTTTCTCAGTCCATGTACATTCTAGTATACACTAAACTGCTGTCATTTTCAAAAAATTGCTTTCTCAATAGTAGAACAGCTATATACTGAAGTAAAAATTGGTTACTGTTGCAATGCTAGAGGAGCACAGCTCTACCATGGCAGTCTAGCAAAACAGAGCACTCGTAAGAATTATAGGAGCTCCTTTTCAAGCCCTTTTAAAGGAACAACGATTTCTTTTAAAAAGAGAGAAAGTAAAAAGAAAAAGATTACCTTAATCCTCCTGTCTCTGTTTCCCAAGTGTTGAAATTACAGGCATAGGCCACTACATTTGGCTCCTCTTTTTCATGCACATTAAGAAAGAAATAGATACCCAAACGTGCTATGTTAAAGTTACTTTTCAGATATAACCAACTCACAGGTTATTTATCAGTGTTATGTCCTAAATACTTCTATCATTGATCAATGACACTGTTTTTTTTTTTGTGTGTGTGTGTGTGTGTTCTATCTTTAAATAAGAATCCACTAATTATGACCCTAATGTGATCACTTTAGTCATCAAGCCAATACAATTGGGAATTCCTTGAGAATTTTTTGGCATAATATGTTTGTACTGTTCATTCTTACATGGTCAATATTTATTTTGATTGCTAAGCTAATACATGAAGGAATTTCACATTTGTGTAAAATTAAAAATGTTTGCCTCAGTGCTTTTCAGTTCTTTGAAAATAAAGTGGAGGGAGTAAAATTTTAGACTTGGACAGTGAAAATTGACTGTATGACTTGAGCCTCTCATCTTGCTTCTTGGAATTAAGCTGTGTATTCTTTCAGGGCTATTACAGACCTGTGTGAATATATATGTCTACATCTTTTTTAAAATGAATACTTAGAAAGTACTCGTTCATGTGCTTTGTATCTTGAAAAAATTTCCAGACTAAAATAACACATCTACTTCACTTTGTTTTCTGTATCAGATGTATATAGTCTTCTCTTTTTATTTTTATTTTTTTATTTTTATTTTTTTTGATTTCCACTTGTCCACTTTTTATTTTGTTTTGTCAATGAAAATGTGCTTATTTCTAGTACAAAAAAAAATCAAGAGTAGATGTGCGGGATGGGCAAGGGAGCTTGAACAAAGATATACACAGATAAAAAATATGACTTTATTCATAATAAAAAATAAAATAAAAAATCAAGAGTAGGTTGTACCATCAATATTATATTTTATTGGTATGCAGAAATTAAATTCCCTTGATATCATATTATAAGTACTGATTCTGCAAAACACAGTGATTTAAGTTTCACTTATTTTGCAGCCACATAATGTGCTTTCATTTCTGTGTAGTGAGATTACAACTGTGCTTGTGAAATTTTTTCACTATTTTTATAATATTATGTACATCTAATATCATCCATTTATTCAATATATATGTCACTATCATTCTCTTATTGATTACTCTTGTTTCCTATCACTTACCACCTGACATTATCTATTATTAAATTTATATTTTCTCCGTGATGAATAAGCTACACTGTAAGGAATTTTGTTGGATTTGTTCACTGACTTATTTCTAAATATTTAGAATTTCTAGAACTTATTTATTTCTTAAGTGAACAAGTAGGTTATTGAATTAGTGAATGATTGAGGGAATGGTAATCTTTAGCACTTAAACAATAAATAAGGTGACATGTTGCAGAAAGAAATGTACCGACATTCCTTCTTGGGGCTGACATTTGTGTTCTCTTAAAAGGAATTTTTCTGGCTCTGTAGTTGCTTCTGAAAAACAGTAATTTTCTTCCATTGTTTTTAATCTTATTTTGCAGCAATAATCTTATTTTTATTTAAAACAAAATCATAATATATTAGTTGTAACAACTACTGGATTTTATTATGACATGTTAGCACTCATATATCTATATACACATATATTTGGTCATATTTACATTGCTCCGTTAACTAAAACTTGTTTCTCTACCACTTGCTGCTAACCCTTTCTTTTAATAGTTCTACCTTCATGGACTTGTCAGCTCCTTATATAGAAGAGAGAAAAACAGAAGATCTTTCTCTTATGGAGCTACTCTTACATGATCCAGTTACATACATTTTGCTGAAAATAAAACAGGATTTCATTGTTTATGTCTGAAGAACAGTTACGGATATAACCATATTTCTTTTATATATTTACCACCCAAATTAATTCTATGCCTTAGCCACTATGAATAGTGTTGGAATAAGCAAACACCTCTGTCATATGCTGCCTTCATTTTTGTTGGATTTATATTTTGCAGTGAATGGTAAAGTTGAATTATATAGCACTTCCATTTTTAGGATTCAGAGGACTCATGATACTGTTGTCTATGGTAATGGTACAAATTTTCATACTTATCAATCCTTGACAGCACTTGTTAGTTTATGAGTTTTCAAATTTGTTGCTATTATATTTTTATTATTAATAATTATAATTATTATTGAAGTTTTATGTGTGGTTGTTTTGTCTGTAGACCATGTAAGTATGCCTGTGAAAGCCAAGAGAGGACATTGGATCTCCTGGAACTGGAGTTACAGACAGGTGTAAGACACCATGGGATCATTGATTCCCAGGTTTCTGAGGAACTGTCATACTGCATTCCAAGGTGGCTATAGTTTACACTCCCACCAACAATGGAGCTCCCCTTACAGCTGAAGACTGGGGGAGAAGAGTCTGTATGAACTAGGAAATAGGTTGTATGAGTCCCACAGAGATGGCTGTCTGGAGTTCTGGAGAACACATTGAATCAAGAACAGCCCCTAGGTAACCACAAGACAAAGAGCTAGGCCCTCCAAGGGTAGGCAACTGTTGATTAGCATGGGCAGGATGAGAGCCTCCAGGGGTGGGATCAGACTGTGTTTTGTAATTGGAATGGCACCTTGGAGCCCATTCCATGAAGAAGAGTGCTTAACCCAGCTTTGATTGAGGTGAGAAAGTCAGACCTGCCTGGAGTGGATGTGCAATGCTGCGCTGACCCACCTTGGAACTTCCTGCCTTTTTTGGGGAGTGGATAGGGGATGGAGTGGGGTGAGGCTGAAGACAGACTGGGACAAATTGGGAACAGGGAAGGGTGGGTGAGCATGAGGATACATGGAAAAAAAGATCCCTTTCTTTCTTTAATAAAAAAAAGTTGAAAAAAAAAGACACCATGGGTCCTATGACTAGAAGTTGGATACTCTGCAAGAGCTACAAATGCTCTTAACAGCTGAGGAATCTATACAACTGTTGCTTTTTTTGAATTTTTAATAATAACATTTCTAGATGTAACAAATTAGAATTTCAGCATAGTTTTCCTGGTGACTCATGATATTGAACATTGTAATAATTGAATTTATACAATATTTATTGGACACTTTAATTTCTACTCTTGAGAAGGCTATTTAGATGGGTCTTATTAAATTTTATATTTTTTGTTAGTGTTTTGTTAAGTTTCTTAAGTTACATTTTTGCATTTTGGATATTAACTCTGCTATATGAATATCTGGTAAATGTTTCCTTCCATTTTGCAATTTTTTCTTTTTTTTTCATTTTACATATCAACCACAATTCTCCCTCCCCTCCCTTCTCCTGATCCCCCAATTCCGCCCCTCCCATACAGTCATCAGAGAAGGTAAGGCCTTCTGGGGAGTCAACAAAGTCTGGCATACCAAGTTTAAGCAGGACCAAGTACCTCCCCGCTGCATCAAGGCTGAGGAAGGTATCCCATCATGGGCAATGGACCCAAAAAACCAGTTCATGCACTGGGGATAAATCCTGGTCTCACTTCCAGGGGCCTCACAAACAGATCAAGTCACACAACTATCACCCACATTCAGGGAGCCTAGTTTGGACCCATGCAGGTTCCCCAGCTGTTAGTCCAGGGTTGGTGCGCTCTCACTAGCTCAGAGTCAGCTGTCTTTTAGTTTTTCTTATCATGATCTTGACCTCTCTTGCTTATATAATCCCTACTCCATGTAATCAGATTGGTGACTACTCTAATTGTCATCACAGAACCTTCATCTAGTGCCTGTTGGAAGCAGATGCAGAGAACCACAGCTAAGCACTGGGCCACGTTCCTATTTGCAATTTGAATAACCTTTCTTGATGTTTGCTTTCCTATGCAGAAAGATGTTAGTCAAATTTTACTTCTGTTTCCTGTACTTTCCAAATTCTCTTCAGAAAGCTTCGAGACAAAAAAAAAAAAAAAAAAAAAAAAAAAAAGAGATGGAGCTTTTAATAGAGGAAGTCAATGTGGGGTTGGAAAAAGACCAAGTGCCAGGGAAACCTCCAAGAACTCACAGGATGTACCTGGCTAGGTCTCTAAGCAATAGAAAAAGTGTTGCCTAAAGAGGATTTCCCCTATAATCAAATGAATAACCACCCTAAGTGCCATCACAGAAATTACATCCAACGGTGAATAGAAGTAGAGTCAGGGATACATGGCTGAGCACTGGGCTGAGTCTCTGGTCCAGCTGACAGCAGGGGAGAAGACTCTATATGAGCAAGGGGATAGGGACTATGAGGAAAATTCTCACAGTGATGGCTGGCTGGATCTCTGGGGAGCTCACTGAATCAAGAACAGCCTGGGAACCATCAGGAAAAGGAACTAGACCCTCCAAGAATAGATAACTGTCTACTGACATGGGCAGTATGTGAAGCCTCTGGATGAGGAAATTGGACTTGCCTGGAGTGGATGCTGAACTAATCCACCTGGGGATCTCTTGCCCTTTTTGGGGAGGGGATGGGGAGAAGAGAGGCTAAAGACTGACCAGAAGGGGTTGGGAGGGAATACATGAATAAAAAAAGACTTTATTCTATAAAAATAAATAAATAATGAAAAGAAAGCTTCTACTTGTGCCTGTATATTGAAGCATTTGTCTTATATTTTTCTTTATTAATTTTATAGTCTCAGATAGTAAAATCAAGTCTGGTTTATTTTGAATAGAATTTGGTGCAGGGAGAGAGACAATGATCAGCCTTCAATTTTCCAAGGGCCATCAAAGTCTTCCTAGAATTTAATGAAAATGAATCCGCAACATACCCAAACTTATGAGACACAATAAAAGCAGTGTTAAGAGTTAGATGCCTATATGAAAAACCAAGAGAAATCTCACACAAAAGACCTTACAAGTAAGCTGAAGCCTTTAGAACAATTAGAAGCAAACTCACCTAGAAGGAGTAGATGGCAGGAAATAATCAAACTTAGGGCTGAAATCAGTACAATAGAAACAAAGAGAACAATACAAAGAATCAATGAATCAAAAAGTTGGTTCTTTGAGAAAGTTAAGAAGATAGACAAGCCCTTATCCAAACTAACCAAAAAGCAGAGAGTATTCAAATAAACAGAGTCAGAAATGAAGAGGGAGACGTAACGACAGACACCTAGGAAATCCAGAGAATTGCCAGGTCATACTTTTAAGATCCAGCAATACTACCACTGGGCATATACCCTAAAGATGCACATTCGCACTTCAAAGGCATTAGCTCAACTATGTTCATAGCAGCATTATTTGTAATAGCAAGAACCTGGAAACAACCTAGATGCCCCTCAACTGAAGAATGAATTAACAAACTGTGGTACATCTACACAATGGAGTACTGCTCAGCAGTAAGAAAAAAAGTGAATAAAGTGATTTAAAAACATGCACACACACAAACAAAAAAAAAAGAGTTATGGGTTAATTTAAGAGTAAGAGGTAGTTACTACCAAGCTTGAGCTATTGACCCAACATTTTCTATAATATCAAGCCTTTGAGTCAATTATTTGAGAAGTGGCTGCTGGGTATTTGACATAAACTTCTCACTATACATTAAGTAATAATAATTTTAGACATACTACTTAAAATGGTTCTTGATACTGATTTACAAGTGATGAGAAAGAGTTTAAAAAAACCTGTGTCTTACTACACAATGCTATGGGCCTACATATTTTCATAGAGTGTTAAAAACAGGAATGAACTCTCAGTCAGGGGTCTGTATGGATACTAGAAAAGAGATAGTAGAAACTACTTACAGTTCTATTACTCATAAAACAATAACACAAACTAGTCACATTTTGGGTCCTGAAAGGAAGGTTTCATGATCCCCTACTTCTGAAAGTCACCATTATTCCTATCCATGTCATGCCACCTATTTCCTGAAGTATAGTGCTCGTTGTAGGCTAGTCTCAGAGGTTCTTTATTGAGCCAAATTTGATTTGTAAGGTAAATTAGCTTCTAAACAAGTACAGAAGGGCATGTGTCTGGTTCCCAGAAATGAGAATACACAAGGATTTTGATTCTCCAGAGCAGCATAAATCTGGACACTTGGTCTCTTCTCAATGTCTTCAGTCAACAGCACCTGCGAACTCTTTCTCCAAAGCTAGTTCACTTTGCAACTTCTTATTTATTTAGGATCTTGGTCTACATATACACTGATGATTTGGTTTGCTAGGAATTGCTGTTATCTTTATCCTGGTATAGGGAGACTCCATCTACCTTGGTCTTGGATCAGATGGGAGGTGATAGAATCTTTTGTTTCTCTTGCTATGGTTCTAGTTAAGGTCTCTGGATTTGTATAAAGTTTATATTTTTTCACACATTTGGTGATGAGATCATGGAAAATGCTGGAATACAACAGTAGAAAGTCATCCAGTGGAACAAAGCCACAAGCTCTAGTCAAGAGGATGTTAATAGTGGAATCTCTTATAGGGTATTGAAGTTTTAAATTTTTTTGTCTTTTTATCAGTTTCAACATATAAGCCACACTTTGATTTCATTTGTTCAAATTTTAGCTAAAGCTAGATGTATTCCTAAGTGGCTACAAAGAATAAAGCAAAATTAAAACATTGTTAAGTGGGTTCTTCAAACTGTAGAATCTTAGGATTAGACTTGACTGAAAAGTTATTTTGTCCTTGTTAAATTCACTTTAAATTATTTCTTCTGTTCTCATGCAAATAAATTCTATTCTGCCTAGAGTATGTACTTCCAAATGGATTTTAGATAGTTAAAATCAATCTGTACTGCAAACACAAGATTTATTAAAATCATGTTTTGTGACTGAATTAATAGGGCTTAGTGTTCAACCAGTTAACCTATGCAAACATAATTTCAGATAACTTAAATGCACATGCCAAGGGACATTGTCTTCATTTTATTCTCTGCACTGACTTTGGGATATACATTATCTTGTCTCTTTGATAGATAAAGATTACTTTTTTAAAAAAATTAAAAGTGTTACTAGGGTAGGAATGAAACTTAGTTGGTGGAATACTTGCCTAGCATGTTCAAAGCATGGCATATACTGGGCACTGTGGGACATATCTGTAATTCTATCACTTGGGAGATGGAGACAGCAAAAACAGCATGTTCAGTGTTGTCTTTAGCTTTATAGTGAACTTCAGGAAGCCTGTACTATATGGTATCCTGACCAAGAGAGATGTACCTATACATAATGATTAATAGGTTATCCATGCTGTAAATATATGTCAATAAGAGCACTGAAAACGCTGGGCTTGAGAAACAAAGTTCCCTTTCTTAGAAAGTTCAGCTTTTAGATTAAAATTAAAACTTTGTACATTTTTAAAAATTTTGTTAATTAATTGTGTGTGTGTTATGACAAATACATGACAATCAAAGGACAACTTACTGCAGTCATTTGTCTCTTTTCACTATGTGGATCATGAGATGGACCTCAGTCATCAACTAGGTAACAAATGCCTTTACCAACTGAGTTTGTCCCCAAATGGAAACTTAGAATAGCTTCTTGCCTTTGTTTTGTGTAACTTAATAATTGCACTATTTAGAACAAATTTATTAGACTAATTTATGCTCCAGGTGATTAGAAGCAATAGTAATTGGTAAACAACACCAAGGGAACATGTTCCTGTTACTATACTTTGCCCAAGATTTAAACAATTAATAGCATAGTAGCATTATGATTTTTCTGTTCACATAAAATAGCTTTTTATGATTCTTTTGTTTTTAATAATTTAAGTTTTCTTTTTAGTAGTAACATAATAAATATGTAACATCTCTTCCACAGAACAGTTCTCAAATGTACAAACTAGCACACAGTAGCAGAGTTTTACAATTATTCATTGTGTATATTTTATGATTTTAGATGATTCTGGAAGCTTGGATTTTATTTCCAGCTTGCCATGTTGCACAAAGGGAAGCGTTGAATGTATCTATTTCCTGTTGTATGATCCTGGCTACCATGTAGAGGCAGCATTGCTGCAGTGACAGATGTTGGTGTCAACTGCTTCAAGTGTGGTCATTCCAATTTCTGTCTACAGAGACAAGTAAATCATTAATCACATAATTGGAACAAAATAAGTCTCCCAGCTTTCCCAAAAGATTTTTGAAATATTGATGTTTATGTAGTTCTCAAAAATATTCTAGTAAAAATGTAAGATACGTGATTGTAGAATTTAGTTTCTTACAGTAACTAGAACTTCCCCCAAAGTGAACAGAAGTTATTATTTAAGACAGAGAGTGAAAAGATTTAGGGAGATGCCCTGAAGACTAGAAACCTACTAACCTACTGCTTCTTTTCATCTTGGATTTCATGACTTGGGACTATTTTATAAGATTGTCTGATCTAAAACATTCTTGTAAATTTTGTCTGATTCCAGCCATCCAAGAATTGCCAATAAATCCCAATAATTTATTGGTTACTGGGGACTAGGTTCTGGACTGTTCTTTACATGTTTTATCACTTAGTTGTAATAAAAGAGCAATGCTATTGTGTCCATTTTTAAATCAGATGAGTTTCCTAACAAATGAAAATATATTGCACAAGGCCATCAGGCAAGTAAGAGACATGTTTTTCAAAAAAAAAATATTTATGTATACAGTGTGCAGAAGAGGGTACCAGATTTCATTATAGATCTCATGTGTCTAACTTCAGTTATCATAGTTTTATTGAATTCATTATGTAACTCGATACATTAACTCAACCTTCCTTAAACATTCCCCTATTATGCTGTGGCACTGCTGTGCTTGGGATTGTTACTTACCAGGTGCCATCATATGCGTTTTTAAGGTATAATTGTCAATCATAGAAAATATAGTTTTCACAAAACATTTTCTGTCTCAAATGACTGTTGTTATATTTATCATAAATTATTCAAAATGGAATATACCTCATACCCCAATCCAAACTCATCACTCAACAATTTGAACTGCATAGTCAGCCCCCAGTATAACTGTAACTCTTTCCCAGTGAATTTCAGTTATCTAGTAATTAGAATATTTTATACTGTCAAAAGCCTCTATTTTTTTGCAATGCATAAGGTCAGTTTCTCAATTATTTTCTTTTCTCACTGGGTCATTATTCAAACAGCACTACTCATATCACGTGTACCTAAAGCAATAGGAGGCCTAAATCCCATATGATCTAATTATAAAAACAACTTGCTAGCTATTATGGTAAGTTTACTCTCTGACCTGAAGAAAATATTTCAAAAGATGTTATGTTCACAGTGGATGAAAAATGAGATGCACCAAAATTTCTTAGCTAATTGAGAATGGAGAAATGCATGAATGATCTTGTTGACTGACTGATCCCCATTGGGATACATTTTACTATGTGAAAGAAGCTTAATAATTTAGTGAGAATTGTATAGCATTTTAAGTAAAGGCTGCAAGATTAAAGAATATCATTGAAATGATTCTTGAGAACAGAGGTACACCAAAATAATGGTCAAATGTTTAAGCAAAAATATACATTAAAATAAATATAGCTTATTTCATAGAACTGTGTTCTCTGAATCTAAGGTACTAGTAGTGTCTAAAATGAAAGCAAAAATACTGTGATAGGTATAGTTCTGTCTCATGGGTTTGGGTAAAAGATTGGATTCATGAACTGTATCATGAATCAGACATTTAAACATCTTCTTTAACAAAGATTCATGTTGTCACTTTCTTCTAGTAGTAATGGGATGGGAAAGAACTGGCTTTGTATGCTGGTTAATATAAATAATTGTGCTATAATCTTTTACTCATTTTTCTTGAAAATATTATTTGATATAAAATATTCTGAGCACTAATTACCTTTCCTCATCTTCAAGATCCTTCCTACTGATTAGTACATTCAACTCAACAGTCTTCTCTTTAGAAAACAAACAGGCAAGCAAAAACCAAACAAAACAGAGTAACACAAAGGAAACAGAAAACAAAGAGGAAGCATGAGAAACACACACACACACACATGTACACATACACAGACTTGCATATATACAACTCCCCCAATCACAAAGCTGGGAACCATAATATATAAACAAAAGAGCCAGCTTAGCTACTACTTAGATCCATATCCTGGGCCTTGGAATGACCTACCCCAATATTTACCCCATCTATCCCCTGTTGGAGTGCATGAAGCTGGTCCTGCAGAATAATAACTTCAGGATTTCTATAACCTGGGGCAGCAGCAAGATATCAGAGAGGGATTTTGATGAGTGTCCAATGATGATGATGCACCAGAAGACTTGAACCAGACCAATGACTCATTGCAGTAAACATTTTGTGGGTGGGCTAATTGAACAAAAAGGTATACTGTGTGACATACTGCAACACCAATGCCACTAGGATGAATGAAAAGGTATTGGAAAGATGGAGGTGGTATTTTGTGTTTGTTTGTGTGTGTTGTTTTGTTTTTTAATTGATATCTTTTGGGGGATGTTTCAAGGGTGAGGTGAGGACATGGAGAGATTGGGAGGTGAGTGGTTTTGGAATGTTTGATGTGAAATTCCCAAAGAATTAATAAAGAATTGTGTTAAAAAAGAAAATGAAAATAACACTACCATATGACCTAAGTGTACCTCTTTTCTATATACATCTAAAAAAACTTAATTCAATATTCCACAGAGATATTTGTATTTCCATGTATATTTCTATACTATTCACAATAGCTAGAAAATAGATCTATTCTAGATTAATTTTGAGAATGAATAAAAATGGGATATATAGTGATAAAATACCCAATGCAATTTTGATAAGTTATAAAGAGAAATAAAATTATGATATTTACAGAAAAAGTTGCTGAGACAATATATTATGAAACAATCATAACTTCAAACATACCGGTGATTCTTCATGTGTTTACCATCTACTGCTGGACATGGAACCTACATTTAAGTATAGTTTTTATACCCAATGAGACACCTTGTGCCTAGGGCCATGGGAGTACATATAGTTATAATTTTCTGGCCTACCTGGTTCCAGGTTCAGTAATGCAGTCACACAGCTGCTTAGCCCCAAATAATCACACAAAGGCTTATATTAATTACAAACTGTTTGACTTATGGCTTAGGCTCATTATCCGTTAGCTGTTACAACTTAACACATTTCTATTAATCTATGCTTTCATGTGGCTAGTGGCTTTACCTGTGTTCCATTACATCTTGCTCTCTTGGGAAGCAGCTTGAAGCATCTCTTTTGACTCTGCCCTCCTTTGTCTTTTATCTCTGTTTAGAATTTCCACCTACTTCCAAGCTGCCTTGCCATAGGTCAAAATAGTTCTTTTAGCATCCAATGATAATTCAGAGCACACAGAAAGGCATCCCACATTAAGTATACAGCAGATAACAACCAGTATTTTACAGGTTGTTTTACCAGATGAATAACTCTGAGTTGGGGAATACCACTAGGCAAAGTCCATGGAGGAGTCCCACTAGACAAAATCCATGGGGAACCCCACTAGGCAAAGACTGTGGAGGAGTCCCACTAAACAACATTCATGGAGTAGCCCCACTAGGAAAAGCCTGTGGGGTGACTGGCTGTGGGTACCAGTTGTTTTCTGTCTGTAACTTTCTCAGGTACCACTGCTATGCCTTCTTAACAAGAAAAGCTGTGGGATTCTTTCCACAACCTTTTGGTAGTGTGTTTTACATCTTTGGATACACTTATAGTTGTGGATATTCAATGTACAGAAATAATACCAGAATATTCTTGTTTATTGACATAGGAAAGTAACAGTATTTTCAGCCTTAAAGACAACTAATTTTAGACTCGAGTAAATTCAGACAGACTAAAGCACTCCTGCAGAATATACGCAAAGACTAATTCCCAGGTGTTGTTTATTACTGAGCAAAGGCCAGGGTGTTTTGAGACATTCCCCTTTGCAATAGTTGACTTTCTGTACATACCCTGACCACTCAAGTTTCAACTTGCTACTGTTAGTGTCCTGAATCTCAGTGTCATTCTTTGGGAAAAAGTTATGAGCAAGGCCAAGCATTTACACTGGCTGGTCTTTGTGACCTTACTAGCCAGAGAATAACTGTATGACTTCATATGCTATGAGAATGCGTTGGGCCCTAAAAATGTAGCATATAATTGTTCATATTTTGGCTAAGGAGATATGAAGCTGAAGCAATGTAGAGGGGGAAGAGACAAGGAGGATGAGTATGTATAAATGAGAGTGTATAAGAGCAGCAGCAATGTAGGGATGAAGCTATGCAGAATGTGCGTATATATGTGCTGAATGAGAGCTGAAGAAGAAATCTAAAGAGAGGCTGAGAGATATGTGAAAAAATGGATGTATGTGAGAGTGAATGAGCAAAGAGTGAGTGAGTGATGTAGAAGCAGCAAATGTGTGTGAGTATGTGTGTGTGAGAGATAAATCTATGTTAAAGAGTTGTTGCTACATATAGGAACTATGCAAAGAGTTGTATGAAAATGTGTAAGAACAATGTAAAATATTATATGGTGACAGAGTTATGTATTTGAGATGAGTAATTATGGCTGTATGGAGATTTGTAACTGCAGATAAGGAAGATAAAACTGTGTAAAAGGAGATGTAAAGGAGAAATGCATATAAAAGAAAGATGTGAAGATGTGTAAAAATAGATGTAACTGTGTATAGAGATGTATAACCATATGTACCTAAAGTAAGATATGTAGTTGTATGTATAGAATGCAACAATGTGAAGGTATATACCTGGAGAGTCAGATCATTTTAAAGACGTAAAGGAGAAAGTTGCCATCACAAGGCATGTATGTTTCCTTATTTTACCAGTCAGTTAGATAGAGATTAATGCATAATTATCCCAGATAAAAAGTTTCTTATTAAATCATTTTGCTACACTGAGGAATTTCTTTTATTACTCTGAAGTGGATTATGGGAGTTGGCCTCCTATGGTCTGTGTTACCACTGGAATTTTTTTTTTCTCTATGAGCAGTTGACAATTAGAGATAGTTTCTGTATTATTAGTGTGTGCTTGTGTTTACTTCTGGCAGTGCTGGGATTCCATCTGACTTAGACATGTGCAGATTCTGTGCATGCTGCCATGGTGTCTGTGAGTTCATATGTGCATCAGTCTTGTGTCTGGAAAGTACTGTCTCTTTGGTATTTTCTATCTCACTGGCTCTTATAATTTCCCCCTCCTTCTTCTGCATAGTTCCCTGAAACCTAAGGAAAGGAGTTTGCAGAAAGCATTTCATTAAGGAATGAGTGTTTCAAGGTCTTTCATTCTCTGCACATTGTCCAAGTGTCAGTCTTTCTGTTAGTCCCCATCTAATGTAGGAAGAAGCTTCTCTGATGATGGCTGAGTAAGACAATGATCTGTGGATATGGCAGAATGTTATTAGGACACATTTTATTGTTATGTTATTAGAGCAGAACAATATTTTTTTCCTTAGAGTCATGACCAACAAGTCTCAGATTCTTGGTATCCAAGCAGCATCACGAACAGGGTCCATCTCATGGAGTGAGCTTTATCATCAGATAATGGTTGATTGCTTGCATAACTTTTGAGGCACTATGGCAACAGGTTATCATTTAGGCAGAAAACCACTATAGAACTTAGGTCTTATAGCAGAATTCGTGTTTATGTTACTCCTCTGAAAGGGTACATAGTATCTTCTAGTACTTGAACTTTGGTCAGTAAAGGATAAAGCTGTGGTTAGACACTGGCATGGCTTCCTTGTGTTCAATTAGATATGTAGGCATTGTCATCAGCAAATAGGGCATTGCTGTCAGTTTGTAGGGATCATCCAGTAGCCTTGACAATAGCCTGAGTTGTTTGGGGGTTCCCATGGGACCCCTTTCGTCAACTATCCAATTAGATATAACCCATTCCTGGCTCTGCAGGTTTCATTTTGGTGGTGGGGGATGTCTAGAGAGGGCATTCTTTCCTCGGTTATTTGGTGACTCCATTTATATTTTTATTATATGTGTATATATTTTTGTAATTTCTATAGTAGGAGGTTTTCTTAGTAGCCCTCAAGTGGTCCTTAGTGTTACTGTCTCTTTTTGCATTTCCTTCATTATCTTTCTCTTTTCTTTCTCTGTTTAATCCTCTATTATCAGTTTCCTCACATGCCACTCCTTAGTTGTATATTCTATTCCTTATTCTTTGAGAGATCATTCTCTTCCCATAATCTCTTTCCCTATAACTATCACTTGTGGTTATATGGGTCATAGCATGTCTACAAAGGCTCATATATATCCTTCCATATATAAGAGAATAAATATCATGTTTGGTTCCAATAGCTGGATTACATCACCTAGATGGGCTCATTTGCATATCTTTCTGTGATTTCATTTTTTAATAACTGAATAATAATTTGTTGTATAAACAAACCATATTTTATTATTTATTAATCGGATGATATATATCTAGGGTATGTCCAGTTTTTTGGCAATTGGGAATAATGCAGAAATGAACATGGGTGAATGGGCTTCTTAGTAGTAGGATGTAGAGTCCTTAGGGTATATGCCTGAGAATGGTACAACAAGATATGGAGATATGTCTATTCCCAGTTTCCTGAGGAACTGCCACAATGATTTCCATGGTGGCTGTACAAATTTGTACTCCACCAGCATTGGTTGAATGCTCCCCTTACTCCACATCCTCACCAGCATGAGCTGTCATTTGTTATATTGATCCTGGCTATTCTGACTATTGAAAGATAAAATCTTAAAGTTTTGATTTAAATTTATCTGATGACTAAGGATATTGGACATTTCTGTAAGAGTTTCTCAATCATTTATATTTCATCTTTGAGAAGTCTCTGTGTTTAAAATTGCATTTAAATATTTATTTATTAATTCCATTTTTGTTCTTTATATATTTTAGATACTACCCTTTAGTTATTTAATTATAAAATATTTATACATATATATGCACACACATGTACATTCACACACACACACGTACACACACACACTTTGTCCAAATGACAGTGTTCTTTTCTGTGCTGATACTTTTCAGTTTCATAAGACCCATTTATTAATTGTTGATCTTAGTACCAAGGCTATTGATGTTTTGTTCAGGAGGTCTTTTCCTGTGCCAGAGAGATCAATATTATTCCCCACTTACTTTTCTATCAGATTTTTTTGTTAATGTTTTTGGTCCATTTGGAGTTGATTTTTTTGCAGAGTGGTAAGTATGGAGCTATCTGGATTCTTCTACATGAGGTCATCCAGTTTGATTAGCATCACTTTATTATTATTATTAATTTTTAACGAAACTGTAACATGAATAGAAACAAACTTGATAGCATGTATTTCCACTGTTTTCATTTCTGTTTCAGGTGTCAGAGGGGAAAAAAAGCAAAGCTTTTGACTCAACCATTTAGCTATTTCATGGGAGGAAGGACTTCACTCTGGGCCCGATACGCTTTCATAACAACTAGCTGGGCTAGGAGAGCAGAAGTTGAGGAGTTAGTAGGAAGGGCAGGAATGGAGAAGAAGACAAGCATTGTCCCTGTGGGCTGTGACGTTCTGAGGACTCCAAGTGCCCAGCAACACTCTATCTGCCCTTGATTAGCATCACTTTTTAAAGATGTGATCTTTTTTTTCCAATGTGTATTGCTGGCTTCTTTATCAAAAATCATGTATCTATAGACAATTTGTGACAATACCATGATTTTTTTATTAATATAGCTCTGTAGTATAATTTGAGATGGAAGATGGTGATACCTCTATTTCTTTTATTATACAGGAGTGTTCTAACCAGGATTTTTTGTGTTTCCATAAGATAAATGTTGATTTTTGATTTTCAGTGAAGAAATGTGTTGGTGTTTGGTGGGTATTAAATTAAATCTGTATGTTATTTTGGTAGGATGGCTGTTTTCATGGTATTAATCCCACTGATCTATCAGCATAGCAGATCTTTCCATACTCTGATATATTTGACAATTTCTTTTCTCAGTGTCTTAAAGATTTTATCAAACAAGTCTTTCACTTGTTTAGTTAGACTTACTCCAAGATAATTTTATGAGATTATGGTGAAATGTAGTCTTCCTGATTTCTTTATTAGTCAGTTTGTCATTTATATACATTTAAATATATGTTTGCTGTGGGTTTGCTATAAATTGCTTTTATTATATTGATCAGTGTATATCTCTTTCATACATAGCTTTTCTAGGATTTTTACCTTGAAGGGATGTTAGATTGTTTTCAAAAAGCCTTTTTCTTGTATTTAATCTTTTATCCAGTGGATTACATTCATCAAATTATATATGTTGAACCACTCCTGCATCTCTGAGATGAGCCCTGTTTGATCGTGATAAAAAGTCTTTTATATGTGTTCTTAGATTTAGCTTGCAATTATTTTATTCAGTACTTTTGCATCTATTTTTATTGAAAATTGGTCTGTGGTTTTTCCTTTTGGGGGGTTATTTGTGTGGTTTAAATATCAGGGTAATAGGGCCTCATTAAAATATAATACAAAGTCCCTTCACTTTTGATTTTATGGAATAATTTGAGGAATATTGAGAGTTAATTTTTCTTTAGAGTTTTGCACTAAATGCATCTGGCCCTGGGCTTTCTCTGGTTGAGAGAGTTTTAATTATTGCTTCCCTTGTATTATAGGCTATGAGTCTGTTTAAATTGCTTACTCTATTTTGTTTTACTTTGATAATTCATATATAAAAAGAAATTTATTCTTTCTTTGTTTGTTTGTTAGCTTTCCAGTTTGGTAGAGCACAATTTTCCCCCCAGTATATCTTTATAATTCTTTGCATTTCCTCTGTGTCTGTTGTTAGGCCCCATTTTAGTCTCTTAATTTTATTAACTTAGATCCTTTCTATTTATCTTTTAGTCAATTTACTTAAAGGTTTATTAATCTTGAGTTTCACAAAGAACAAACTCTTTGATTAATTGGTTCTTTCTATTGTTTATTTTGTTTCTATTTTATTGATTTAGGCCCCAAGTTTGATTACTTTTTGCTGTCTAATCTTTTCTGATGTGTTTTCTCCTTTTTGTTCTAGAAGTTTTAAGTATTTGGTAATAACTATTAATAAGAAATCTCTCTATTTGTCTTGTGTAGGCACTTAGTACACCCAACATGCTTCTTGGAACTGTTTTCATTGTGTTTTATAGGTTTGGGTATAATGTGTTTTCATTCAATTTTTAAAAAGTTTTAATTTGCTTCTTAATTTCTGTCTTGAACCATTTGACATCCTTTAACAAATTCAATTTCCATGAGTTTGTAAACTTTTTATTGTTTCTATTATTGCTGATATCCATCTTTAATCCACTGTAGTCAGATAGAAGGTAGGATGCTATTTCAATTTTCTTGTACCTCTTGAAACTTGCTTTGTTTCTAAATATGGCTCCAAATTTGGAGAAAGTTCCAGGACCTGTTGAGAAGGAGATATATTTTGTTGTATTTGGATGAAATGATTATACATTTCTCCTGAGTCTATTTGATTTAGAATATTATTTAACTCCAGCTTTTCTCTACTTAATTTTTGTCTTTAGTTCCAATCTATTGGTGGAAAGTGTTGAAGTCACCCACAATCAGTGTGTGAGGGTCAATTTATTATTTTATTTGTATTAGTGCTTCTTTTATGAATGCTGGTACCCTCTTTTGGTGTGTAAATGTTTAGAATTGTAATATCATCATGATAAACTTTTCCTTTGATAAGTATGTGTTGCCCTTTTCTCTCTCTTCTTATAGTTGGTTTGAAATCTGTTTCATCAGATATTAAAATGTCTATACCTGATTGCTTTTCCTGATTGCTTCTTGGGTCCATTTGCGAATATCTTTTTCTATCTTTTACCCTGAGGTGATGTATATCCTTGATGGTAAAGTGTGTTCCTTGGATTCAACAGAAAGATAGATCCTGCTTTCTAATTCAGTTTGTGAATATCTGTGTGCTTTTTTATTTGATACTGCCCAACCTTTTGTTTTTGTTGTGTAATGTTTTTCTTTCTCTGTATACTGTGATTGAAAATGTTACTAGGTAACTAGTTTGGAATTTCTGTTGTGTGTTAGAGTTTGTAGAATATCCTTCAAAGCTCTTGTGGATTTCACACACTCCATTGGGAAGTCAGGTGTGATAGTCTGCCTTTATATGTTACTTGCTCTTTTTCCCTTGCAGCTTTTTTTGTTTTACATACCAACTACAGTTCCCTTTCTTTCCCTCCTCCCACTCACTCTCTAGCTTTCCCTAACATCATCCTCTATCCACTTCTCAGAAAGAGTAAGGTCTTCCAAGGGAGTTAACAAAGTTAAGGCTTCCTGCTCTTTGTATCAACCTTTTTAAAAATTATTTTACATTTTTTCCTTGACTGATGTTTTCCTCTTTTATACTTTTCTTAAATGCATGAGAGTCTCTCTTCTGTCTCTTGTACTCTGTTGATGAAGTTAATTCTTTGGGTTTATGTTTGATTTTTCTATATTTTTTAATTTTGTTATAGCTTATTTGGGATTTTTCTTTAATAATTCTATTTCTTTGTTAAATTCTACTTTTATGTCTTACAATGTTTTCATTACTGTACTTTGCTTTTTGTGCTTTTTACAGACTTCATTAAATAATTCATTCACTAACCACCCTAATTGCCATTATAGAACCTTTATCCAGCACCTGATAGAAGCAGATGCAGAGATCCACAGTTAAACACTGAGTTAAGCTTCTGATCTTGCTGAAGAGAGGGAGAAAAGATTGCATGGGCTGGGCAGAGGAATTGGAATTATAATGAAGAGACACATGGAGTAGGCTGTCCTTTTCTATTGGGAGCTCACAGACTCTAAAATGACAGCTGATGAACCTTCATGAAATGGATCTTGATCTTCTGAAAATAAATGACAGTTGAAAGGCCCTCAATAGGTCCAAACTTCTTATTTATTAACCAATAGTAGCAACACATATTCACAGCATACAGAAAGACAATCTCACAGCATTGATGTGTAGGCATCTGAGGTTGGCATGTTTGTGATTTTAGAGGTTGCCATCTGGTCTTGACTTTGTTGGGTGGTTTTCCCATTCACTGGTTTCTGTTGCCCTTTTTAGATCTTAAGAAATGGTTGTGTATGCATGTTTTCTGGGAGGGATTACTTCTGCATATTAGTGGGTATCAGAGTAGAGTTGGGCTAGGAGAAAAGACTGAGTAAGGCTTCAGAGGAAAGGTAAGGAGATACTGTTCAAACAAAGAGGTGTAGTCCAAAGGGAATTGGAAGTATGGTGGGAACAGGGGGTCTTAAAAGCAAGCTTCAGTCAGGTCATAAATTATCTAGAGAGATGGGTATGAAATGGCTAAAGGGATTTATTGATCTGACCAAGAGTTGTAGTCTCCAGTGAATGAAATAGAGGTTAGAGGTAGGGCATCTGTAAAGAGGTTGCTAGCTGTCTGAAACTGAGAATTGAGAGATTGTGATGGAGGACAGGAAAGACAGTGTGAATCACCTTTTTGAGTGAGTCAATACCAGGTTTGGCCACTGAGAATTCCTGGTAGAAACTATTTATAGGTATAAGAAGTTGATAGGAAGGACTTGGGATGAAGAAGAGAGAGGAGGAACGAGAGGGTTCACAGGAAGAAGGGAAGCTGGATCCACTCCAGGGTTTGGCTGAGTCCCTCAGGAATGGAGGTAATGTATGAATATATGCCCTGTAAGCAGGCTGCTACAGAGCTGGGGGTGAGATTGGAGAGATCATTGTGGAAGAGGGGAAGGAAATAAAATGTCATCCACATTAATTCTAGCCCAATGTGGCCACTTGGGGTCCTAAATATAAAATGTTTATAGTCATCTTCAGTTGACCCAATGAAAGTGAGGAAGAAAGCTGGATTTACCAGGAGGTTTAGCAGACTGGACTGGAGTAGTGTGGGAGAAGTTGTAACAAGCAGTATGCTATAGGCCTGGGCATGAGAGAATGTATTAAAGTACAAGTGAGTGAAAATAACTTCAGCACAGAACCTATGTGCTTACTGTGAATCCCAGCTAGAAAGTCTTTCCAGTTATTGACAGCTAACACAAAGCCATAGAAATGGGCTAGAAAGGGTTCATAGAAAGGAGAAAATTTGGAAATGCTGTAAGTTTTTTTTTTTCAGAATTTCCATGGAATAAAGGTAGAGTCAAGGAACTGGCCCCTACAAGTGGTTTGATACAGGGCTGGAGATGAGACTGGAAAACTTGTAATGGTATACAAGAAGAAGAGTGCAGATTGCCTACCTGATTCCCAGCCTGGTGTGGATACTGGATTCCCTGTTGGAGAGTGTTTCTAGGTATATGTTGCTGATAGAGAGTGATGGGGATGGACAGCTTGTCCCCTGAAACATTCATCAGAATCTATAGCAGACAGAGGCACAGTGGGAGAATAGGTCCTAAGCAAACCCTGCTAAAGGACTGAGGATCAGACTCTGCTATATTCTTATGATAGCAAGGGACATTTAGTTTTAGACAGAAAATGCTGAATAATTAAAGAAATGCATTTCTGATTTTACCCCACTCTTATAATGACTATAAATTAACATTTTTGTTGACATTTTGATTTATATGAACTCATCACTAAACCATTAAAATTATTTCTCTAAAAGAGGCTGCTAACAGTTGTTTGTATTATGTTTTTTGTTTTGTTTTGGATAGTATCCCTCTTCACCTAGACTGGTCTGGAACTTATTATGTAGTCCAGGCTAGCCTTGGATTCATGGTAATCCTCTTGCATAGTCCTTCCAGTGATGGGGTTGTAAGCCACCATGCCCAGCTTTCATTTGTGTTACTGTTTTGACTTTTGCCCAAGAGGGTAGTATAAAAATTGAGGTAAAGAATTAAAGATAAAAATCTCCTTATATATTACAGTTATATTAATAACTTAAATGCAAAATGATGAATGAATGGGATTATGATGCAACAGATGATTTAAATCATAGTCTTCAAATAATTCTATGTCCAAATCTGCAAATGCTATATGGGTACTCAGAGAAGACAATGTATATTCTTATAAAGTAAAGACACATAGCATAATGGGAATTTGGCATTTGTTCTGTGAGATGCTGAGGAAAAAAAATGGACTCACACAGAGTGTGATCAGGTGAGAAGACCCTATGAAGAAGATGAATTGTACATCTGTGATTTGGGAAGCGTGAATGAGCATGTGATAGTTAAATTTAGAGAACTGATAGATTACCTGAAAGGAAAGAGAGGGAATCATAACCCCGCCAGGGTAAATAAGGGCTTCAAGAAAATCACTAGTGGAAATTGGAGATGTATTCAGGAAGGAAAGACTGGCATTAGTTTATAGAATATCATTTCATGCAGCAGATTTCTGATATGCTCTTTTCTTTTTAAGTAGGGATAATGGTAATGCAGGATGGTATCTGGATAGAAACAGGAGAAATTGAAGACTATAACACGCATATCTGAATACAGGACATTTATTAAGTCATCTTTATGTGAGTGATCTTCAGAGAGGGTAAGAAATCAGAAATGAGCAGAGGGAAAGGACAGAAGATACTAAAAACTGAACAACTTCATCTCTGCAGATAAAATTGCTCATCAGATCTTTCCTGGATTGAGAAGAGTCTCTCTCTCTCTCTCTCTCTCTCTCTCTCTCTCTCTCTCTCTCTCTCTCTCTCACACTCTCACATACACACACACACACACACACAAGTGATCAACCATTGGCCAGGTTGTTCCCAGATGGAGGCTGTCTTTTAGAGTTACTTACTGCAGTGACGTAGAATAAATTGTTGGTTTAAACCCTGACATCTAATAATAAATTATTGACTCCTCCAACAACAGCTTTTCATCTTACTAGTTCTCAAAGCTATGTAGACTAAGACAGACCAATCTGTGGAATGTTGGAGTCTAAAATCATATCGGGAAAAACAAGACACAATTTGGGAAAAGATAATGCTTGAAGGTAAAGCATGTCTACTGTGTGAACCATTTCTCACTCTAGGGAAAGGTCTCATTTTTATTAATATCCATACACATGTTCCAGCCAATCTGTTTCACTTAAAGATTTACTTGTTTATTTATGCTTCACCACTAAGCTCCAAGCTCACTGGTTTAAATATTAATTTTGTCAATAAAACACTACCAAAGAACACATCCAGAAAAATGTTGAAAAAAATATGGTATTATGGACCAACTAAAATGACTTATAAGAGTAACCAATACAAAAGTATATCTTCTGTGGCATTCACTCACATTCTTTTAGTTTCTTTACCTTGATTGAGATAAAATTAAAAAATAATATTGTATATATTTAAGATATGTTGCATAGCATTTTAATTTTGCATATATTGTGAAATAATTACCACAATCATATTAATTAATATATAAGATGATAACAAAGATATCTAATTTCTAACTGACAAAACTCATATATATTTGAAAAAATATATCAATATTTCTACTGAAGAGGAGAAAGGCCATCTTCTAGATACCACACAACCAAATACTGTGATATTAAATTTACCACACTCAAGTATGAGATATGAAGCCAATATTTTTTGTTACATGATAAAGAAATAAAAGAAGGGAAAAAACAAGAATTTTTTGTTTTTAATGCTTTTTAAACTTATTTAAATTTTTTTAATTTAAACATTTTACTTTTTGAAACTAAGACCTCTAAAGCAGCTGTGTTTAATAGCATCATTAAAGTAGTAAATATTATGCTCATAGTCACCTTCTAGAAGTAATATTTTACAGATTTATACTCCCCACAGTTTCTCATTTATTCCTGGACACAAATGACCTTTAAATAAAGTAGTTTTCCTTCATAATGCAGGTGTGCCACCATGTAGTCACTTGGAAACATTTCTAGATCAGGGTCAATGCTCTAGACAGAGACTAATGGAGATGATTAGTACACACACAATCTCTGCAACTCACAGGCATTTGTCTGATCCTCTAACATGTGAATTGCACACATTTCATGCTTTGATACTGATTTAATGTGGAAGCACTCATTAGCAATTAGGTAGGATTCAAGTATAGGCACAATAAGGTACTGCTTAAAAAGTATTATTTGAAGTTCTAATTTACAAACAATAGGTGAATTCTCTCCAAGAAGATCACATAGCAGAAAAGAAACATGATTGTGAGGCATGTAAGAAATCTTAGGTTACCTTAAAATGGAAATTGTAGCTAGATGTACTTAGAGCAGCAAACAGAAATTGTGAAGACAGTCATGAAAGTTATTTGGAGCACCACATAGAAAATTAAATGTTTTTAAGAGTCCTGTCCCTCCTTTTAAGACTTCTTTTTGCATATCATCAACTGAATTCAGTGGGAGGTTGTTTGATTGAATATGTGCAATTTACAGTGACTACCTCACTGAAGAATCCACACACCTTCCTTCACCAACCACTAACTAGCAACAGTCTTTTGGGAGAAATAGAATATTGATGGGCTCAATCTCGTGCAGGTCTTGTGCAAACAACCACAGGTTTAATAATTTATGAACGCAAGACTGTCACATCCAAAGATGTTTAAGTTTGCTACACGTCTCTCCATCCTCTGGCTCTTACATTCTTTCTACCCCTCTCTCACCTAAGTCTTGGAGGATGTTATAGCTGGTTGGATTTTACTTTTTACTCTTTGCTTTTTATTGTTTGCTCTTTTGGGAGCTCACCTCCCAGCTAAATAAATGCACACACAGAGGCTTATTCTTACTTAAGCCAGCCCTAGCTTGGCTTATTTCTAACCAGCATATCTTAAATTATCCCATTTATCTTTTGCCTCTGGGCTTTTACCTTTCTCTATTTTTGTATACCTTTCTTTACTTCTTTGTGTCTTGCTATGTAGCTAGGTGGCTGGGTGGCTGGCCCCTGAAGTTTTTCTTCTTTTCTAGGCCCTTGCTCCTCCATTCCAGACTTTTTCTTCTTATTTTTTTTCTACCTACCAGCCTGCCTATGCTTTCTCCTGCCTTGCTGTTGGACATTCAGCTCTTTATTAGACCAATCAGGCAAAGTAACACATCTTCACAGAGTCAATCAAATGCAATATAACAGAATGCAAGACAACTTTGCATTATCATAACAAATATTCTGTAACATAAACAAATGTAACACATCTTAAAATAATGTTCTACAATAGGAGGTCATATAAATGTTCCACTTACACCTAAGCACTTCACTTTTCTTTGTCCCTAGCACTTCGGCCAGTTATGGGTTTCTGCATTAATACTTCTTTCCACCATCCTACAGTAAGGGGGTTTTCTGCTGAAGGAACAGAGACATTGAAGACTTAGGTCATTTTCTTTTGTTACATGGTCTTTGGCTCTTGGAGGGAGCATTGCCATCCTAGATTATAAATTTTCATTCATGTATTATATGATGCCAATTTACATGTAGGCATTTTAGGTAGATATTTAATTGTGCGACTCTTTATAACTTTTTCAGACATCCTTATCATTATTTTAACTTCCACTCTCCTATACTTATCTCCTCCCTCCTATGTGGAGCTCACTTTTTATCTTCCCCATCATGTCACTTGTACTCCATTATTATAACTCTGTTTTCCCCACACCGTCTCAGCCCAGCAATGGTTCCCTTCAGTTTAACTGGTTTCTGCAGTTACTCCAGGATATGGACTCAGTATTAAAAGATTTGAAGCTAGGAGCCTTAGATGAGAGAAGACATGCATCATTTGATACTTGCTTGGCCATGTTCATTGCTGCTTTATTCACAATAGTTAGGAAATGGTAACAATATAAATATCCTGAAACTGATGAATGAATAATGAAAATGTGGTACACCAAAGACTGCTATTCATCTGTAAAGAAATGAACTCATAAAATTTGCAAGTAGATATACAGAACTAGAAAATGATCATAGTGAGCAACATAACCAAGATGCAGAGAGAAAAGATTATTTTTAGTCAATTGTGAATGTAATTTTTCATGATTTCTGTCTCAATATGTTTATCTATGATATGTTGGAAGGCTACTGAATTTTGTCTGTTAATTTTTCTATCCTGGTGCTTTGTTGAATAAGATAATCAGCTACAGAATTATTTTTTAGGAAATGGAATTTATCTTTTAGTCCTAAAACTCTCCAATGTATTGTCACAAAATGCACATGCAAAACACAGTAGTTAATCTGCTTTAAAGTAGAATGGGTTTGAGACAGTTTTAATTTTTTGTAAAGCCCATCTTATCTGATTCAAAGAGAGATAGATTTCTTTATGAATTTATGTCTATTAACAGTTCTTGTGTATTTATAGTGATAAAGGGTTAAACCTTATACTTATTTTTGTATTTTATTTTTTGAAATTTAAATGTTCACAGAAATTATAATAAATAAATGATAAAATCATGACAAATATTTTATTAAAAGCTTTGCCTCTGAATTCTACCTATCATCATTCAACTGATGATAAATATGCACAGGCATTTATGATTTAGAAAAATGTTCTAATTGAATGATTATGTAAAAGAAACTGACCTTAAAGTTTTCTCTAATTTCACTGATGTAATCTGAAACAATGTTACACCGAGGAATACCTGTTTTTAGAATGTTGGTAGCTTTTCCACAACCAGAAGCTCTACTCTGCAAATACAGATGGTCTATTATTGGACAAAGGTTATTAACAGAATTATTATACAAAGAAAATTCAGCCTCACAGTGGTATCAAGATTATGCTGTGGGTGGTAGACTGGGGAGATATAAAGAGTCCAATGTATAACTCATGAGGACCTGAGTTCTTATCACAAAGAAACATGTAAAAGAAAAATGAGGTAGTACTACATGCTTCCCTAGTATTGGGTGAGGCAAAGGAGGTGGATCCAGGACTCTTGATGATCAGCTAGTAACAGAAATGATGAGCCCCAGGTTCAGTAACAGATCTTTTCTCAAAATAATATGGAGAAGTGATTCAGGAAGTTATCCTGATATCAACTATCAACTTCTAGTTTCTACAGACTTCACAGGTAAACCACTGCACACTCAGACACATACCACACAAGCGAGCGAGCGAGAGAGAGAGAGAGAGAGAGAGAGAGAGAGAGAGAGAGAGAGACAGAGAGAGAGAGAGAGAGACAGAGAGAGAGACAGAGAGAGGAAGAAGAGGAGGAGGAGGAGGAGGAGGAGGAGGAGGAAATAGCACATAGCATTGTAGCCAGTTGAGTAAGGGATGAAGAACACATTCAGAAGGGAAACAAATAACCTGTATCATAAAGGATAATAACATTTCTCCAGGTGAAGAGACTGGTCATTTCCATACATCTGATATGAACAACATTAATGCGACATGAATAGAAGTGAGCCAAAACTCCAGCATATTATATAGAAGAAATGTATTATATAGACACAAGACAAAAAATTTCAAACTCAAAACTTGAAGGTAACTAAACATTGACAAGCTTTATTTTTCTTGAAATATATTACTTTTATAAATGATTTGAACTTAAAACAATGATTTATTTTAATAAAAGTAGATGCATTTTGCTTTTTTGGGTTCTCTTTGGAGGCATTATGGTCAAATGCAAAGTTTGGGGGATGAAGTTTTTTATTTTAATTCTTCTAGTAGTGAAGCAGACATCTGGCAGAAATAACTGCAAATTTAGGTTCACATTTCTTGCAAGTTATATAACTTTAGTGCCTTTATTTATGTCTGAACTAATTGAATGAGTTCATTGAGTACCTTGGATGTAGAGGTTAATTAAAAACCATTCTGGAAAGGTTTTCTTCATTACTGAAGGCATTGTTCTGCCCACTCCCCCACTGCTTAGTTTCATATTCCCAAAAGAACCATCATTGTGCTCTAGAAAGTGTAACTCCCAGCTTCTGATTGCTTTTTCTTAATCCCCCTTTCTCTTCTTTTTTTCTGCAGATAATCTAAATGGACACATATACAAGTTCTTTGGCATCTTTTATTTTTAGCCAACTTTTAATTATTGCACATGTTCATAGGTATTCTGTGATATTTCTGCATGTGTGTTACAGTGTCTAACAGTGATGCCATAATCATAGATGTTTACGTTTCTTATAGTTTGGACCCGAGTTGGTGGCTCCTGTTCTGCTCTGGTAGCATATAGAACATTGTCCAGTACTGTGAGCACTAGTCTGTTGTGGTAAAGGCTCTAGCTCAACTTCTTTGTGTTCAGTAAGTTATATAGCTGTTGTCTTCTTACCATAAGTTTTTGGAAAGCAGCCAATAGTTTCAGTGATAGTTATTTGGGGGATTTCCATGGGGCCCCTTTGCCAACAACTCAATTAGATGTATACTATTCGTGGCATTGGAGGTATTACTTTGGGTGGCAAGAGAAGTCTAGTTGGGACTTTGTCTTCCCCACTATTTGGTACTTCTGTTATATTTCTTTCATGCATGTATACAGCTCAAGAAGTTTTTTTTTCTTTACTATAGTGGAGGGTACAGTGAGAGTACAGGCCCCTAAAAGCTGTCTGATACTGGGTTGGGGACAAGGCTGGATAAATTGAATGGAGGGCAGAAAAAAATAAGAATTGCATAATTCATTCCCAGCCTTCTGTGGCCACAGGGTTTCCATGTAAAGAGCAATAATTTAAAGTTTTATCTTAGCTCTGGGTTTGATCTCCAATACCACAGATATTGGATACGGTGATCTATGCCTATAATTCCAACACTTTGAAGGTAACTGGAGAAATATCCCAAGTTCAGTGTCATCGTCAATTACATGTTGAGTTTGTGGTAGCCTGGGCTACATGTACTTTTGTCTCAAAAACAAATAAACAATAAAGAAAAATTTTATAAGCTTTACGTTATCATTTGTGGTTTTCATTCTGTTTTTAATCACTGAATGATTTTTTTCATAGCTCACTAAGACAGTTGACCCTGTCCTTCCACTATGTGGATCCAGAGGATTGAAGTCAGGTAGTCAGTTTTATCAGTAGTCGTCACCTTGACCTGCTAAGCCTCCTTGCTGACCCCATTTCATGTCTTTAAATTGGAGAACTAAGCCTATTTTCAGTTAAAGTTATCATTGAGAGGCATGTACAACTCTACTAGATTACTTTTCCTCTTTGGTTGATTCAAGCGTCACGATTCTTTCTAGCTTTTCCATCTAAGAAGTGTGATAGTTTACTGTGCTGATCTTTGATTCTTTCCTAGTTCTAGTATGTTCATTGGTTCTTCTGAAATGTATTCTGAGCTGTTGATATTGTAGCTCTTTCTTCACTGTCTGTGTCAGGGTTTCTTTATATGACTTGTTCATTCATGGGTCACTGGACATCACTTGCTTTAATCTGTACTTATCTGTAGAAACTCTTTAGTTTTCTGCTTTTTAAGGAGTAAGTTTGCTGGATATAATAATCTCAATTGGAAGTTATTTACTCTCATATTTTGAAATATGTTGTGGTTTTCTGCAATTTTCTGGCTTTTAGAATTTCTTCTGAGAAGTCTGATACAATTCTGATGAATTAATATTTGTGATTTTGAATATTTCTCTTGAAACTGTATTTGGGCTTTGTTCTGTGCTCTTAGAATTTGAGTGCATGATGTAAAGAGGTTTCGTTCTCGTCATGTCCATTTGTGGTAATGAATGTTTCCCGAACTTGCATATTCATATTTCTCCCTGGATTTGAGACAATGAACATCTAGGAAATGGGAACATAATGACCTCTATTCTAAAGTTGTTTATGCCCTTTGTCCCCATCAGTGAATTTTCATTTCTGAGGCTTTTTGTTCCAACCAGTAAATTTCCATTTCACTAAAAGGTATCTTATTTTCTCCTCCTTTGTGGTGAGTCTCTCTGTACTTAGTATACCTGCTCCCCTTCACTGAAACACAAAGAATAACAGAAGGCTAGAGACCCAATCATACTCAGTCAACCAATGTCATTTACTACCTGGTGCATCAATGCCAAGGTTCCTATTACAACTGCTTTTTTGCTTGTGCATGAAGCAAATTATTCTATTTCAGTTATTTTCCTGCATGTGGACAGAGGTGGAGACACAATTCTTGAACCAAAAAAGACACATGGATACATTAGGTCTAATAGGAAAATAAGTGGACCCCCTTATAGTCAGTGGCTTCTTAGCTCTGGAACTTCTCTTCATGTTTTTGAAGCATATGAAAGACTTTCCAGTAATCTTTACTTTTGCTTTGCTCTGAGCTATTTTTTCCAGACTTTTAATTCTTTAATCAACAGAGAAAAGATACCTTACTAGCTGGTATCACATTTGGGAAATTTGATATAATATTTTTTTTATTGAGTTCTTCACTGACACTATTTCATTTTCCATATCTATTAGCTGCATGATAGAATTTCTCATGTAAGTATTGCACTAACTACATTTACCTGTTCATTAAATGATCTTTAGTGTTTTAATCAGTTTACAAATATAATTTTTAAATCTTTACCTAATATTCTAATCATCGCAAAACGGATTTGGCTGTGATTTTCTTTCAGCAGTGCTCTGTTCTTTGTGTTGCTGTTGTTTATGAATTGCTTGCTCCATTTGTTTAGATGTATATCGCTTCCAGTTGTATAGTGGGTCTTTTTAATGGGCAGTTCTCTTTGGAAGCCTCTTTCTCTACTACCGTTAAGAGGAGAGAAAGTCAACTACAGTCCTATCACTACTATCACCATTACTACGACCATCACTACCAAACCCCCAACTGATCAAATGTAGCCCAAACCGAATTTTCTCTCACATTTCAATGCCAACACTTATATAATATATTTACCTTGAACTGCCATTGGTGAAAATTATGTACCACAATAAATAATAAATAAATTCCCAAACAGAGTAGACAATAGACAGAAAGAAAAACATCAAGGTCTCCATAACCAGCGGCTTTCTAGGCCCATTTGGTCTGTATCAACAGCTATATGCTAGAACTGGCTAGTATCTGGGTTTTGTTGATAGCATCCTCCGGTAAAAACTGTAAGATATCACTTAATGCAGACAGCAGTCTGGATAACAGTAAAAACATCTTTCGATGTATCAGCAAATACCTCCAGGGACTGAGTAATGTCAATAGCATGGTTTTATATAAATAATAAACCACCACCTGCCTGGAAGATCCTATCTTGCTTTACAACCTGAGGAAAAATGTTCTGTAGCAAAAACTGGCAAGGAAAATGACATGACTGAGGACTTGACAAGAAAAGGGGTAGAATAAACGATTCCCCTAATGATGTAGGTCCTTATAAACACTAGAGATCCATCTGATAACCCTGCCTGCTCTTACCTGTCAAGAACATACTTGCCACCCGCAGGTTTTGGCTTTCTCCTTAGAACACCTGCTGTGTAGCTCTCTTCACAAGTCTGCATCCACACTTTCCAAGTCAGATAAACTCCTAGAGTTTCTCTACAATGTCAGTTATTAACTTCTTCTTTTTTTCAGTGACACTAAGGACATTCTTGATCCCTTAAGATTACTTTGGTATTACCAGGAAGACTAGAAAATATCCATGGTCCTTAGAGAATAAGTTAGGAATTTTAAAACTGTTGATGGTAAAATTATTAGCAACCTACAAAAAGGAGAGTGGTTGGGGAAAAGGGAGATGGGAGAGAGAACATCTGTCATATGATGGTGTGGACAGGGATTTGTCTCCCCCCTGCTTGGCTACCTGTGGCAGCGAGAGAGCTGGCGCAGTGGTCATAAGAACAGGAATGTCCCTGTCCCTCACCAGCTGCAACACACAGAGACTGTGCACCTCCCTCCCCTGGGAAGTGCAGTCGAACTGGCCCTGAAGCAGTTGAAGCAGATTTGGCAAAGCCAGCCTTGAGGGCATGAGTGCAGAGAACCAGTCCTTCGCCTTGCTCATAGATGGAAGCAATGAATTTCGAGGGCAATGCAGGAGATCTTACCATGGTTTCTAGGACAACGGAGAGCTGGCAAGTTAACAAACCCTGCAACTACCCAGGCCTAGAACTACCGTAATGAGTTGGTCCACCTCAACATCAACCCCATTTAAGATTTGCTGGGGTACATGAAGGGGCTGGCCCTGTAGATCCAAAGCGGCAGAATTTCCATAACACAGGGCAACAACAGAATATACAAGTCCCAGGAGGGCCCAGTATTGATGGTGTAGTAGAAACCAGAGACCTTGAGGCACATCAATGACTCTCTGCAATGAACACTTACAAGTAAAGATGCATGAATAAAGGGTACTGCGTGACTCACTGTGTCACGCTACAGCTTCCATGATGAGATCCTCCCTCCTCCTTTCTCCCTCTATCCTTCTCTCCCTCCCTCCCTTCTTTCTTCTCTTAAATTTCATTTAATTTTAATTTGGCAGGGGAGGTTGCAAAGGCAGAGGGCATATACAAAGGGTTGTAGAGATAAATGGGATTGATGCATGACATGAAAGACAAGAATAAAAAGTAAGGTAAAAATATAAATAACACAGACAAGAAGAGTAATCATACATGGATGAAGTTATGAAAAATAGTGAAGAAGCACAGGAAAACATTTATTTATTGACAGTTTTTGATTGGATAACCTGACAGTTGATAAAAGGTGTGTGCTGAAGACATTGCGTTGCAGTTTGTCTCTTCTTTCAAACTAATAATGTTTTCTTTGTATGATTGGCTGTCCTTATGTGTGATACACAAATATTTAAAATACTTATTTTCTCTTGATTTGATCCCGTTATCTTCATACAGAAGCTTTCTTTGTCTCACCATAAAGATTTTAACTTAGAGTTACAGCAGGACTTTTTTTTGTTGGATTTTCTTTGCACCACCAACTCCCAAATTTTGACACAGAGACTTATTACTAATCATGAAATCTAAGCCTTAGCATAGGCTTTTTCCCAACCAGTTCTTATAATTAAAATTAACCCATTTTTATTAATCTGTGTTCTGCCATTTGACTCTTTACCTCTCCTCCATTCTGTACATTCAACTTCCTCTGTGTCCAGCTGCAAAATCCACCTCTCTTTATCGCAGAAGTCCTCCTTCTTCCCAGAAGCCCCACCTACTCTCTCCTGCCTGTCTATTGGCCATTCAGCACTTTATTAAGCCAATCAGGCACCTTAGGCAAGTGATGCAAAATATAAAACATCTTTTTGCAGTGTAGACAGATAACCTACAACATTGGTTCTCTTAATTGAAGTTAAGACTTCAATTTTCTCTGATTTCCTTCTGTTTTCATCTTCAGTGGCCCCCTTTTCAGGACTGCACTTTCTCTTGTCTGGGTCTTGCAGTTTCTCTTGGAGAATTCAGTCCTCTTGATGTTTGCAGTTCTGACATAATATTCAACTCTGGCTTCTCCAGCTTCCCAGCGCTCATCAATGGTCCAGCCCAATATTGACACTGTTCATTTGTATTCTGGAAATTGTACTCTTGACTGTCACATTCACAAAGCCTCTTAGGTAAAGCCAGAAGCCACAAAACTCTGAAAGTTTTTAAAGTTTCATAGCTAATTTCTTGGAACTTCCTTTAAAAAACTGAAGCCGTCTTCCTGCTAGGTTCAGTTAGCAGTGTTTCCATAGGTATCTATGATGCCAAACAATGGACATTGTTTTTCTTCTCTAACTCTTCTGAAGGCAGGAGTTTCCTATCTGAGAAAAACATGAGTTGAGCCCAACGATGATGAATCATGTGAATGATGTCTTAGATTTGAAAAATAGTACTAATTTTCCAGGGGGAGTAATACCTTTGGAGGTCATGTCACAGAAGTGTTCTGGTGCTCTCTATGTATTGCTGTCACTCTGTTTTTCATAGCTTACATGATACTTTTGAGTTGTATTGAGTTAGTAAGAATGAGCTAGCAAGAAGTAATAGGTATAGTGCAATTTTAAACTCCACAAATCTTATACTACTGAGATTAATGCACTTGCCTTGATTAAACACTCCTGGGATTGTCTTGAGCTCTTAGTTAGCTTAGATGCTTCAGAGGAACAGAGATTTTAATATGTGAATTTTAAAAAGTGTTCTTGTTTTTATGGAGAAGCTCACCCTTTAAACTAGATTTTTCTTCTTTATTTATTTTGTATTTATCAAGAAAAACAGTAAAATGAATTTAAAATGCTGATAAGTTAACAATAACTATGAAGAAGATAAAAATCATAAGCATGACTTATCAAGGGTGATAATGCAAATAAGATTACTACACATATATTTGCTTTGTGTTCAGCTTTCCCTAAGAATTTTTTTTTTCATCCCTGTATATCCTTATTCAAGGTCCCTTCCCCCTCCTGCCACATCAGGTCATTTTTTCTTCTCCACAACTCCCCATCCCCTCCCTGGGCAGGGAGCAGACAGTCCTACCTATGGTCCCACTGACCCAATAATGCTTAGATCAGTCTCCACTCCTGGCCAAATCCAGTTTTGTCCCCCCTCCCTCAAGAGTGAGTCAGGTGTTCCTATAGTTGGAGTGGGATCCCAAGGGTCAGTCCAGGGTGTTTCTGATCCCAAGCTGTTCAGTGGTTGTGATTTGCAGCTTGGGCATGCTTGGCTTTTTTCTTGTTTGTTTGTTTAGAGACCACTAATGAGTGAGTACATCCCCTGCTTATCTCACTGAGTTTGTGATACCTCACTCAGGAGGATATTCTCCAAATCCATCCATTTGCCTGTGAATTTTAGGATATCGTTTTTTCTTACTGCTGAGTAGTATTCCATTGTGTAGATGTACCACAGTTTGTTAATCCATTCTTCAGTTGAGGGATATCTAGGTTGTTTCCAGGTTCTTGCTATTACAAATAATGCTGCTATGAACATAGTTGAGCTAATACCTTTGGAGTGTGAATGTGCCTCTTTAGGGTATACAACCAGAAGTGGTATTGCTGGGTCCTTGGGGAGATTGATTCTCAATTTTCTGAGAAACCGACATATTGCATTCCAAAGTGGCTGAACAAGCTTACACTTCCACCAACAATGGAGGAGTGTTCCCCTTGATCCACATACTCTCCAACATAGGCTGTCATCTGTGCCTTTTAGCTTAGCCAATCTAACAGGTGTTAGGTGGTATCTCAAAGTTATTTTGATTTGCATTTCTCTGATGGCTAAAGATGATGAGCACTTTTTCAGGTGCCTTTCAGCCATTCATAGTTCCTCTGCTGAGAATTCCCTTTTTAGATCTGAACCCCATTTTTTGATAGGGTTATTCAAGGTTTTGGGCTCTAGATTCTTGAGCTCTTTATATATCTTAGAGATCAGTCCTCTATCATTGTAGGGTTGGTGAAAATCTTTTCCCATTCTGTAGGCTGGCGTTTTGTCCTATTGACAGTGTCCTTGGCTTTGCAGAAGCTTCCTAGCTTCAGGAGATCCCACTTATTGATTGTTGGTCTTAGTGTCTGTGCCACTGGTGTTATATTTAGGAAGTGGTCGCCTGTGCCAATTTGTAGAAGTGTATTTCCCACTTTCTTTTCTATCAAGTTCAAAGTGACTGG